>JAANSO010000114.1:0-73806 GCA_036507315.1 Lepidocyrtus fimetarius
CTCAAAAGTCAGAAAAACAGGATCAATAATTTGTGTAAAATTTTGTAGTGGAACAGTATCTGTTTAATGCAATGTTTCAAACAATCAGATATAATTATCCTAATCAGATAAGTTATGGGAGTGTTAACAGAGTATAGCAAAAATGAAATTTTTTCTACCAATATATTGAAGTAACATTATGTTACCCAATCGATTATAATGTCTGTCCTGACTACATCTTTTTAGAATTTTGAAATTTTAAGCTGAATAATTAAATTTTCTAGATATTTTATCTACATTCTTTCAGGCTAGACCTACCACTTGGTATGCAATTATATTATTTAAACTTTTACACGAAATATGCAAGGATTAATGCTGAGTAGACAATGGATTTAATTTTTAATTAGTGGTTAGGCATTACTCATACATAAAGCCAAATTTAATAAGTTGTCGTTAAAGATTAGACAAGGTAAAAAGGCATCATAAAAAGAGAAAACTTGGTGCCATTCATTGCACAAATTCATACATCTATTAATCATTATTATTTGAAATTTCTTAATCACCAATAAGTTTTTCTTGTTAAATTTTAATTCTGAAGTATTTTAAAATTACTATCAGCACAAATTGTATTTATTTAAAATAAATCGTACGATTATTGGTAGACAGTAAGCCACCAACTTTTTCTAATCTTATTATTAATTTACAGTAGAAAATTTTCACAATTGCTGTTTTATTGTTACTGGCCAACAATTTTCTATAATTCAAATTCAAATTGCTGCTGTTATATTTAACTGTTAAGCCCATAAGCGGTAAAAATCTTAAAATGATGTAATGATAACAAAAGAAACATGCAGCAAGAATGATTCCTCCTAACAATGAACAATTCAAGTCGTTTTTATAATAGACTTAAGTGAGAGTAAAATGGCATAACAATAAAAATAAGTAAAAGTGTTGCATTGTGGAGACAGGTGCAAAATCAGGTAAACTGTCAGTCCAATTGAAAAAGAATCATGCAAAGGCCACGACACACAAAAGAAAAATTACAGAAGACAATACTTTTTTTGGTTGTTTCGAGTTTTGCTTTCGATTTCAATACTATCCTAATTGAAGACGTCAAAACCAAACACCTCTTTTCGTAAAAAGGGAAAGAGATAAACTCTAATTATAAAAGGATGATCCTACAAAATATTATGGTCTAATCTGCGAGCTCAAAAATATAAAAGTGGATGAAGCATGTCAAAAATTAACCATCATAAAGGATCAGGCTTTCTTTAGCACCTTTCTTTTGTTTATGCAGAAAAATTTTCCTTATGTCGTTTAAAGTGTAGTTTTTGTGACGGTCTTTTTGTCACAGAAATCAAAATTTACAAGACCACAGAATTTGGCTGAAGAAGATGTGTTTCGAAACCACATCTCAATATACTTATTTGAGAAACTATTCGAACACTAATTATGTTGTTGGAAGCAATGTGGTTAGGTTTGACTTTAAAAAAGCAAAAATACAAAAAACTGATTTTGTCTTTACTCAACATAACTTTAATTTATTTCATTGTTGAAACATTGTTGTCAAATGTTTAAAACGAATAATGTATTATAGAATTTATATTTTCAAAATATGTATTGTTCTTTCCATTACCATAAGGCTCAGAGGCCTGAGCCCTGTTTCTTTGTTTCAGTTTCAAACTCAATCATATTAGTGGAGCCTTATCCTTTTTCGTTTTAAAAGGGATACATTTGTTTTTAAAACTAAAGCAATGGATAAGACTTGAATGCATATAAGATTTTTGATTATAGATTAAAATGCGTTTTTGTTAAAGCAATCTTGCAATTGTATGTGTTTATAGTACAAGCGGAGTAACCAACACCCTCAATTCATATTTTTTCTGAAAAAAGTGCATCCTGCTCTTTCTGCAACTATACCCCTTTTTCACAACACACATTAAGAATTTTCTTTAATTTCATGTGCTAAATGCGGATTAAAACCCATTTTTAAATCAACATTTATCTGACACGGTAAAATGCATATCTTTTTGCACCTTCTCATAGGTAAGGGGCTTTAGTGAAAGAATCAACTTTAGAATGGGATTGAGCAGGAGTAGATCCATATTTAACCTTAACATATCCTTTTATATGCTGAGCTTAAATCTGCAAATTTTTCAAGTATGACTAGAGAGAGATATAACAAAGCGAGTACTTATGGGATTTGATGTAGGTAGTAAAAAAAGAGCACGCTACTGACCAAAAGACCGTGTCAAATAAGCTCAGCGTTAGCCGCATCTTTACTTTACGAATCAGTTTAATTTTTGATACCGTCGAGGCCTTGCTGCTATGTTTTAAATCAACTGAACCTATTTACAATTATACTTCATAGTTTAGTTTTGCTTTTACATTCTGTAATTATTGATTTTGAAAATTCAAATGAGCCATGAATTTAATTAATTTAATTTTCTCAAGTGATCATCCATTGTGACATTTTGTGACCTTCAGCCAGCTTAGGACAGATAATAATTGATGAAGTCGGTAGTAAACTGGAATTTGAAAGTTGTCTTTTAAGTGTGCTCGTGAAATTTGTCAGTATTTCAACATTGGAATATGACGGAATGCGTTGGTGAGACTGAATAATGCGTTTTGGTTGTGATAAACCTCGTATTTTAAAGGTACAATGGTTTCCAGAAAATATTTTCGAAAGTGTTTGTTTAGTTATTGTTGTATAACAGTTTTCACCTTGGGTGTAGTTAGTGCGACGGTTCTTGAAGATGTAAATTTACTTTTCCCTTTTAGTCCTTTTAGTATTAGTCAAAATGAGTCGGATGGTGGCGAAAGCTATACTGAAGGATATTCACCAGGTATGCAAATTAAATTTCTTTCTTAATCCTGCTAAGTTATAGACCAAATCCAATCCAAGTGGTTATATGTTATGTTTCTAATTTCTAATTTAATTTGCGATGGGTCTTCAAAATGAAATCAATTAGAACATATTTTGATTTTTAAATGGAAAGTATTGTCTACAAAAGTTAAATTGGCTGCTGAGGAAAGACATAACATTAAAATATGGAACGTCTATCGGAAATTTAAAAACAATTGAATATTATTGTGAAATTAGTTTCGTTTAACTTTCGTTGTTGTTGTTATAATTTCGAAAAGAAAAGCAACCCCAAATAAAAAAGGAAAGGTTCACCTTACTTTTATTTTTAATTATGATGTGTAACCTAATAATAGTAATCACTCAGCCAGGCATAATATTTACAAAATATGAAGAGTCTGAACAAACACAATCAAATAAAAGTGACGAAACTGATATATTTATAACAGTGAAAATGAATGAAAAGAACGAAATATGGCGCAGGGGCTATAGTATCTATGTTAGGGAACATGTAGGTTTTTTAGAATTAATGAGTGTTATTTTTGTTTAAGCTATCATATAAAAACCATTTTTAACAATTTTGCTTTTCCTTAAACTGCCCTTTGAGCATAACGCTGTATGCAAAGTGTGTAGCTTTTGGTTTTGCTAGAAAATGCTGTTTCGTACAATCTCAGAAAGAGGTGAAGGTGGAACAAAGAGCAAGGCAGATGAGTTCTCTAATTGGGGCTAAAGATAAGAAGAAAAACAATGTTGAATTGTAAATAAGGTTTCTCACTCTTTTCACTTATCGTGATTGCCATAAAATAGCAGTAGTAAAAGGGTTTACTCTTATACCATTCGCATCTTCTTCATAGCACCTTGTGAGTAACAACAATGAATGAATTGAAAATACCTAAAATCATATGAAATCTTTAAACCATAGATTAAAGATGAAACAAATGGGCATTCCACCAGAAAACTAACTTTGTTGCATGTTTAAAACGCTAAAAAGTTATAGAAATTGTGATTGGGTTTAAAATGACACCTGATTTAATCTAAAAGAGTTTTCAAATAAAAAAATGTGTCTGAACGCACAATTCACAGACAATAAAATTTGATAAAGTGTTTGATAAAATTGATATTGTTCTATTAAATAATATATATTAGCTTTGGCAATCAAAAGTCATTGTTTATTGGAATACGAAGAGCTCGTTAACATACTTATAAATCCATTACGGTTAAATAAAGCTTGATTTCTTTTAAAAGCATGGCAATCTTCCTGATCGGAAGTCTGTGTGAATGAACAAAACCGATTCATAGTCAATAGTCAACATAAGTTACAAAAAATGTAATGATATGGCAGCAGTTATTCCAATGCCTGTACTACACGAAATGTGATGTATCGAAAATGTGAAACGAATAATTGGTATTTTTATTCTTGTCATCGATAATCAGTACTGGTATGTGATTTTCTGTGAATTTGTAATTGCATGCCTTGTCCTAGGAACTTTTTTGTAATAAAATACCATTCAACAGCAATTCAGCATTAAATATGTTCAAGAGATACTTTCAAAAGTGTAGCTGTCATATATGTAACTACCTAAATTGTCAAAGAAAGTTTCTAATCTAGTAAAACGGTTAACAGAAAAGAGGATGAGCGACACACTCTGTTAGATTATATTTATCCTTCACACTTATCGTAAATCCTTTCTTATCTCTTTTTTCACGATACCCCTCAAAAGTTAAAAGTAAAAAGCAAAAGAAAGGAAAACCAGGTTTGAGGTGTACTACCCCTCAAAAACCATTTTAAAATAAGTTTTCTCCCTTTTCGTTAAAGTAAGTCTCACGCAACCCTACGCGATCCTAAGCTGCGCATTACAGTGAGCCTGAAAATATTAAAAATGAATGATGATAAAGAATGATGCACTTTGCCTTAGGTAATGTATCGACATTCAAGAATTACTAGTGTTTTTCAGTGCTATATAATAAGTTTATCAAAAAGCTTACTCGATATAATATTTTAATTAAAATCAGTTGCATGAAAACTTAAGTTCATTCACTATAATATCATGCTCTTAATAACAAATATGTACGACAGGGAAACCTACTTCCATTAAGCTTTATAAATCACCATATCAGTACAAATCAAATCCTGCTGCAATCATTTTAAGGAAAAGAGAAGAGGGAGAAACAAGAAGTTAAGCACATAAATGAGCGGAGCGAGCATGTATTTCGTTTTCTGAACAATTTAAAAAATAAACTGAAATACACTCGTATCACCGATTTTTTCAAGGTATTGAAATAGATTTTAAAGGAATAAAACTACAGATTTAAAAAGACCTGAGCTCACCCAATAATCCATTAACTTTGCAAAATACATAGCTATAATAATAGCTAATTGCAATGCAAATCGTACTTTTTGTCTAAGGGACTGGGGAAGAGTTTCATTTTTTGTAATTTCTCAATGGGAAACAAAATTACCATTCAAAACGTCATATAAAGGGGTTCAGTAATTGATCTTCAAAAACCTTGCCATTTTTCTTTCAGATGGCAATGCTAACTAAGTGAATCTATTTTTATTAAGAAATTAAAAAGGTCTTAA
Source organism: Lepidocyrtus fimetarius (assembly GCA_036507315.1). Classification (NCBI taxonomy): domain Eukaryota; kingdom Metazoa; phylum Arthropoda; class Collembola; order Entomobryomorpha; family Entomobryidae; genus Lepidocyrtus; species Lepidocyrtus fimetarius. Next base: position 5,424 of record JAANSO010000114.1, read on the forward strand.
TCATTTAAATAAAATTACTTGCTTTTCATGAGAATAAAATGGTGACTGACTGAGTTTATGAATGTGCATTAAATTATGCTTCTTTGTTTTAAAAATGCAATTGTTGTTATTATGACGGTGATGACTGTACCGGATCAAATCATGTTTGTGAAAACGCAAAAAAACCTTAATATTCGTCAATTCACCATCGTTTCATTATTTCAACTAAATGATACACATTATGTATTACTTGATCAGTTATATACATACGTTATGACTGAAAATAAGAGAGGATTGGAGGAATAAGCATGCGTTATTATTAAATTGTAACCGCTTCCATTAAAATATCTCTTTCTTTAAATATTACAATGTGATGGAGTAAATGTTTTGCGTAAATATTGGATGATGACGATGATGATTATTAAAGATGAAAGGACAATGGGAGCGGAACCTCTGCACTCATCAGTTAAAACTTACACACAGAAACGCGAACAATGCTCGAAAATCTTTATTTCTTAACCATCCTCAAAAACAACATGACTTTATCTTGTACTTTTTCATCTCTTATTACACTTTGCAAAAAAATTATAATTTTTAAAGTTGCATTCACCACTGTTTCTTGTACCTATATTATTCTTATAACCCTGTTCATATAGTTCAGAAACGTGTAAAAGCATGAAGCTGAAATGGTCTAGTGCGCAACCTTCACCTTTTTCTTAAGTTTGCCAGAAATAAGGAGAAAAAATTTATTGCCCGTTTTTTCTCTTCTTATCTCTTCTAAAACCATAATCCGTCTTTCATTTCAACACGATTGTTGTAACACAAATGTAATCAAATACATACCTAATTAATTTTATATGTTTATTAAATGCTGTCTACATAATAATAAATGAGAAGACGTGCAATTATTATAAAGTTACATATATACCAATATGCCTGCAAGCTTTTGGCTTTTAGATTTAATTGCAATAGAAAAATGAATAAGAATGAACCTTACTAATTTAAAGTAGTACAAATCAATGATTTTTACGACCGCCTTTTCCTTTTATCTGGTTTTTATAGATGCAAGTTCAAATGAGATTTACAATATTGACGGTGAACCGGTGGCCACTCCAGCCCTTTCAGCTTCAGCATCACCGCCCATTGCAACTAGCGATGTTCTGCAGAGTGGGGATGCTTTCTCTGCAGAAGAAAAGTCCACTGTTACAATTAGCCCTTCATCCGTTTCAATGCCATCCATGATTATCACTGCCACAAAGGTTACGTTAGGACATCGAACACTTCAAGTAGATTCTAGTAAAGAATCAAGTGATATTTCAACGGATGACATATCATTATCTTCATCATCCACGCCATCCGCACCATCTCCCAAAAACGAATCATTTCTTACTAATGTCCCCGAAAGTGAAAACAATAATGATTCACAAAATCCTAGAAACTCTAGATATAATAGACTGCCAACTGAGAATAGTTCTCAAGAAGGGCCAACTGGTCACTCAGGTTTCTCCAGTGGCACTGGAAATGAGCGGAATTACTACAATGAATTGGAAGGGGAAGCCGGAACAGGTTATTCAGATAATTACTTGGAGGAACTAAACGAAGTCTCGGAAAATCTTCCAGCACCAATGGCATTAATAAACCCGAATGGAGAAGGAAGTAATCCGCCTTTAGAAGAAGATTTTGCTGAAGCGTTCAAGAAGACAAGTTCGAGTGGAAAGAGAAGACGGTTTAGGGGAGGGAGGAAAAATAGAAATAAAATGAAAAAAGGAAATTACCATCCACAAGATATTCCTTCAGCTCCTGATAGTAATCCCTCTGGATCATCTACAAGTCAGCAGACAAGTGAAGCAGATCAGTACGAAGTTTCTACTCAAGCTCCACAATCGTCAACACCAAAGTTTAAGCGAATAAGGACCACAACACAAGGAACTAATTACATTATTCGTTCATCCACAACTACTCCAAGCCCAGTTTTAACTCAAACTTTGCAATCTCCTTCGCCTTCTCCATCACCTCCGTCTTCTACGAATGATGGACGAGGTTCTGGTCCAATTGTGAAGAACGGTCCAAGACCTATGATTTTGCAAAGCATAAGTAATTCTGAATCTGGTGTTACTCAATCTCCACAACTTGAGAAACCAAGTGCGAATACGGAAAAAATTAGCACTTACTTTTTTTCAACTCCTTCTCCCCCAGCAAGATTTAGATTGAGGCAAAATAAGCCAAAGGAGTCGTCCCGTTCCACCACCACCACAACAACCACAGAGACCCCACCGCAAACCGGCACTGGAAATGAGGAAGATGTATGGAACAAGGAGTTCAAAGACTTTCATAAAACCTCGTATTTCTCTGGACCAGTTGGAAACACCAACTTTAAAATTCCAGCCTTTATTCCAATGGAACTCGGTCTTGAATCAGATGATGGACAAGAAGGGGTAGAAAATTCTCTGTCTCGACCTGACACTGGACTGCAGAACAAAGCGTATTCACTCATTCGCCACAGTGAAGACGCAACATCTCATCGATATGAGGACTATCCAACTGAAGGATCATCCATTCCAAAATATCGTAAACCAAAGCGACCTACTACCACTGATGCATTCAGTTACGATGCTCATTCTCGTCTTGCCCCAACACCAGAAACAACCAAATCAATTGGAGCTGGATACTATTCTCCAGACTCAAACACGGAGCCCTCAAATTCTTTCAGTTCTCATAGGCCGACCCCGGCTGGCTCCCATTACGACAGGACAAAAGATCGCGTGATTTTCTATAATGACAATCCGTACAGTGCCCATGGCGGAATTACTAGTAGCAGCATTTTAGGTGATTTTTCATCTACTCCGGGAACCGCAATTGTTGGAACGTCCCAAACTGTTGGTACTCATTTTGCTGTGTCAGAAAATCCTTCAGAATCTTCCTCAACTCACAATTTTGATCCCAATGCAATGAGTATGTATCCTCGGGGACAAGTTTATCCTGAAGAAAATTCTAACCCCCACATTGAAAGTGGATTTAAAAATGGACCTCCCGATTCTTCTCATATCCATAGTCCAAACATGATTGAACATTCATCATTAGCAACAATCAACGTGAGGGATCATCATCCCTCAACACTTCACCATGCTTATCCTCATGCAATAATTGACCACCAAAGACCTAGTGGAGGGTTATACGGCACCGTCGAAGAAGTACCAGCCCATGGAGAGATTCCATTTGAAGCTTCCCCACATCAGCATTCACTTCACTCTCACTCATCCAGTCCAGCCATTCCATATCCATTCGTTTCAGAAATTTCCAACTCTCCCTCTCATCCTTCGGCGATACCTACCTTACATCATATGCCACAGCATGTTCCCCCTCCATCTCATCACCCACCACAGTACGGGTCTCCAGAAGGGTCCAGTTTTGAGCCTTCACAATATGACTTAAACCATTCAGAAAATCCATATGCACCTCAGAGCAATGTGATAGGAAGCGCCACTGACATGTCACATAATGATGGAAAACATACTTCACAAGAAGGTCACTCACCACATAATTCCATGGAACAAGTTAACTCAATTGAAGTTCTTTCGCCATCTCCTTCTGCCCCACCACCCGAATTACCAACGCATGCTTCAAACCCGATAGTAAATGAAGGTTCAACTTTAGAGTTGGATCCTAATTCGGTATATCAAGGACAAAACCAAGTAGAGGGTGAATTCCCTCCACATGCACATACAATGGCTGTGCATCCAGATTATGAGCCAGCAAATCCACCACTTCCACATGATCATCCCTTCCACAACCGATTCATTTCTTACTCCAATAACCCAGAATTAGTTGGGGAGATCCCACTTCCTTCGCCTGAACAAGAGCAACTCGAACATTCAAACTCAATTGAAGCTAGTAGCTACTACCCAGGCGCTGTTGACAATGTCCCCACTGAGCGGCCACCTTTCGCACCATCTCCGCAAATCCCTGTGGCTAAACCCGAGAATCCTCATGGAATCGAATTCACTCCAATTCCTGATGATGTAAAGGAAAATGAATTGTATCAGTCTTACGCACATAATAATCACGAAGGGCCATCATCTCATGGTGGTTTGGAAGTACTAGATCATCCACCTCCGCTGCACCCTTCCTCAATGGAGGCCCCAAGTTCTCATTCTGGCGAACAACCATCAAGTTACGTAGGACCTTCCGGAATTGGACAACCAAGCTATCATCACCCAGGACATTCTGCTGACGTTAGTTATACCGGCCCAGTGTCAGAAATTCATTCGGGGTTATATGAAACCTCCCCACCAGCATCCCTCTCACAAGGTGAAGGTTATCATCACCACGAACAGTCAGATCAAATACATTATCCCGAAATTCAAAATGGTCCTCATGCACCACTTCCAGACAGATTTAGACATCATGAAGAATCAAAATCAGAATTTAGACCCAGTCAATTGGACCTCGAGAAATTAAATGGAGATCATAGTCAAAATGGCCTAAATGATGGAAAGAAAGATGGGAAACCAGCACCGTTCAGCAACACTCCATATGTTCTCATGTTTCCCCAACTTGTAAGTGAAGAGCAAATGAGACCGTCGCCGCCGTCCGTTCTTCAAAAAGAAATCCCAGTGATTCAGGCTAGCTCAATGTCTGACTTTACCGCGTCCTCATCAGGTGAAAGGCCTCCATTGGGGCCTGGATATCAAGCGGTTCCAGTTCACCCTCGTGATCAAATGTACCAAGTTTTAGCTAAGGCTCATTACGACAAGCAAATGGATAAATACTTGGAAAATAAGAAAAGGCCACCTTCAGCTATTTACACTCCATATGGTAAATATAGTTGGACTCTCAGATTACGTGCTAATTATCATGATAAATGCATATGACAATCACTTACTCAATCCATCTAAATCAGAATCAAGCTTTAGAAAACTTTTCTTTAAAAAAAACCTCTCTTCAGCTTGTTCTGTAAAATAATTTTATTTAGAGCAAGCAAAGTACACGCATAAAAACTCCCATCCATGTGAAAAATAAGACACTTATTGTCAGGTTACAATGATTTCCAATTATCCAGAAAAGTAAAAGACAATAATTTGAGTTATGTTGACTTTGCTTGGTACCTATACGTAAAAATAGATTTGAAAGAATGAGTCAAATCGGGTAACGAAGGTTAACGATAATAGACAAATTCAAATTGTACAACGATAAATTGAATACACAAAACATACGATGATTACATGGATTACATAGGGTACATTAAGACTAAGCTCGACCCTGTAATAATTTTTACTTTCATTGCTTGTTTTTTTTTAGGTATTTTGGTTCCAGTAGGAACAAATGTGGATTCCGCAGCTTCTTCCATGTCATCCCACAACCCTTTCCCGAAATCGCGACCTCCACCAAAGTTCCGTGGGGAAAAGAGTTTGCTGGGGTCATTGTTTGGATCTGCATCTTCCCTTCCAGGAAGATTTCAGGGTCCAAATTCAATGGGAACTAGATTAAATAAACTTATGGAATTCGAGCCAGCGATTGATCTTTTAGCAGAAAAGTTAGCAATGAAACTTGTTGCAGCTCAGAAAATGCTAACAGAAAGTCCAATAATGGGAGCATTTAGTGGCTTCCCAGAAATCAGCACCACAATTGCAACAGAGAAAATTGACGATGGTCCAACAGAAATCATTCCAGATATGCCACATCCTGTGCCACCTAGAAATCCAAACTATGGACGTCCAAAACCTATGCACATGGCAAATAAACCCCACCTAGACCTTAAAGACTACTTGAAAAAAGTTCTTAGAGGACAGTTCCATGATTTAGTTGATAATAAGCCACCTCAAGCGCCAGTTGACGAGAACAGAAGACCAGCTCCAATGTCTCTTTCGAGCAAATTGCTTAATTCTATCTTTAGGAAAGGGCGTCCACCGAAACCATTCTTCCCAATACCGCCAAATGGGAGTGGCATGATGTTCCCCGGAATGGGAGGGATGATATCAGCCCCCAACACACTTTCAAACAATGGAAATATTATGCTAGGCGCACCTCCAGGAATGATGCCGATTCCGAACGGAGGAGGAAGAATTATGGCGGGACCAAGTGTCCTTACTTCATCCGATAGTAATTTCATGCCAGCCCTAGCATCTAATGGTAACGTCGTACAACACATGAACGGGGGGTTGTTGCAGAGTGCCAGCGTTATGCGACCAAACAAGGTATTGCCACCACCTGGACCATCATCAGCTCCAACAACCCCTACCCCTCCTCACCAAAATCCATCCCACTATCATAGTGGCATTGGGCATCCTTTGCCCCCCATTTTTCCTCAGGGTACTGGAAGCATATTTGGATCTATAAAAAGATTATTTAATTTCGGGCCATCTGAAAGATATGATTCCAACGTCGCACCAAATTTTAGTGTAGGTGGTAGAAATTTATTACAAGGAAATAATACACGTATTCAATACTTGGATGGACCAAGTCCACGCGGTGGGTCATCCCAACAAAAGCCACAATCTTTCCAGGAAATGAATAACCAGCATTCTGAATCACGCATGCCAACAATGATGCATTCGTCCAGCCAACGAAAGACTGTGGGTCATTCATCTGGTCCAACTTTAACTCCTTCGCCATTGATTGGTATTAAAACATTAAATTCTAGTGAAAGCGAAATAGACAAATATCAGAATAGGAATTATGACAGTAAAAATTACGAATTGGAGCTAAAACATATGAGAAAGATAAAACCGAAGCCGTCCAAAAATATTGGAGAAAGTGAACAGGAGAAAGGTAACAGACTGAACTCATCCCCTCCTCAACTTCCCAAACCCGTAAGCCAAACCCCACCTCCACCATCAACCACTACTACACCAAAACCCAAGCTCCATCACAGCAATAACAACAAAGTCGGAGCCACTGCAGGGAAAACTTCTTCCTCCTCGTCTTCCTCTTCATCTTCCAATTCTCATAGAAATAATGCAAAGTCGAAGCCGTCGTCGACGAAAAATAAACCAACGTCTAACAAACAATCTAGCAAAAGTACTGGTTTAAATACCACAAAGATGGACACATTGCAGAAAAGACGGGGAAGTATGATTAGTGATCACCCGGAAACCACTCGGGTCTCTAAACAACAACAACAACAGCCACATCATCACCACCACCACCATTCACACCAAAAGCAAGCTCAGAAGCAGCAGAAGCAACCCTCTTCCTCACCTTCACCCCCACCCTCACCAACCACCACATCTCCAGCACCTCCACAGCAAACCACACAGTCGAGTCGACCGACGAAGCTTGACATGTTTCAAACACTTCTCGGTTCAACTCGATCCGTTTTAAATTATTTTAAATCTGAGGCTAGAAAAAGTTCACCAACGGTACTGAAGCCCAGAAGCGCAATATCAATGCAGGGAGAATTCAGTAATTAAGTAGTACCTATATTAAATTAGCCGTAATTTTCAGTTAAATAGTTTTATCCTTTTTAATAAGCCAGTTACAAGGATGTATGCAAATCATGTTAGAAGTCATATTTCAAACTCTGGTTGGTCTGAGAATTTGAATTGAACCGTAATGCAATATTGCGTAAATGCAAACTTATGTAGTATACATAGTAATCCATTTTTACGAAGTGATAGGATTATGATGAAAGTATTGTGTTAGTGTTCTTGTAGGTATTATATGGATTATTAAATTATGCTAATATTGCGCTACATTATTCGACATAAAAATATGACTCTTCTGGAAAATTTAATCTCTCGCCAGGTATTCAATTAGTTAATTATTTTTATTAAGTTGTGAGGGGTGAAAAATGTCTCAATTGGGATGGAAGGAAACGGAATGGTGAATGAAACAAAGTCTATACCTATTATGCTGTACAAGAATGTGAAAATGTAAAATGATTTCTGTATTTTTCGTATTTTTATATAAATATAATTTAGACAATTCATGTAATTAATTTATTATTAAGATGAACAAAGACCTTGTGCAAACTTTATTTATATAAGATGATTGTTTCTGTTATACCCGTAAAATATCATATGTGTGTCATTGTGCTATATTTATTAAAAACTGTTAAATAATATATTAAAACGCTGATGGATTTGCTTGTGTTTCCAAATGAAATTATGCATAATACATATGTACACTAATAAAATTTTCAAGCATGACAAGAATGCATACATGGGTTTTAGGTTTCGGATAGTGCAATCCTTGACCTTCAATTCCTCCGATTTAGCAATGAAGCAATGATGGAAAATCAGTAGATGCCCAAAGTGTAAATAAATATTTGGATTTTTTAACAACAAAACGTTTTTATTTTACATTCACAAACCTTAATAATATCCTGTATTAAATGCTTAAATTTTTATGATATTTCATATATTGCATATAATATGACATAATTAAGATAATAATGTACATAGCTAAAAGGACGAGTTGAAAATTTTGGTTTTTTGTAGTATCGAAAGACGTCACTTATTAAATAAACCAACTGGTCTAATATTTCATCAAAAGCATTTAAGTCGCTTAAAACTAAAATACGCTGAAACAGTAATCATACATTTAAATCATGCAAACCCGTAAGTTAAAAAAAATCATACAATTTTGGTTTAATTACCACTGGAATCGGGTTAAGTGGTATGACAAAGGACACGCCAATTCAAACAAAGGAAACCAAAAATCTAAATTTACGGATTTTTTAGTTTGTTCATTTAACTGAGAAGTTTTCGGTTTAAAGCAAATGTCAAATTGAAATTAGTTACAGAATTTCTTATTCGTTTCAATCAATTCTGAGCATACATACATACATGCGTGCTCTCTTGATATTTTGTATTTTGGACATGTTCAAAGGTTTAGAATTGGTCAACATTTTCTGATAGACATGATTGGTTTTTTGAATTCCTAAGTAAAGAAAACTTTGGTTACATAGTCTAATTAAATTTATTAGTTCATCAATTTTATATTCTAAATTCAACCGAAATTTCATACAAGTAGAAATGTTACCTGAGAATTCTTACTACAAACTGTTTGAAGCAATATTTGAAAAAACACTCACTCTCCAATTCATCCTTTTTTGTTGAGTAACAAACAACTATTTAACATTCACCCATAGATTCATTTATTCTCTCACATACAAAAAATTCAATCATTCATCATTCAAAAATTCACACTTCAGTCACACACACACTCGCACACACATACAAACTACATACATACATACACGCATACCTAACACTTTCTCTCATCCATTTTCACTTCTATCACTCAGAAATTCAACTTACATTTAACTATTAAGTATATTTCATTGTCGTCCTTGTAAAATTGAAAAATGAAGCATTTGTAGTAAAGGTTTAGAAAAGGTTCGTTTGTATATATGGCTACTTACTCAATAATATTATGATTTGTTCACATATTTAAATAGCCTCGTTATCATTATCAATTCAATAATAATTTATAACAATCCGTTTAAATTTAAGCAGCTGTAATACAAAGACAATATTTCATAAACACTGGACTATATTTTCTTTTCTATTCACTACATTCGCATACTGTATAACAAGCCGGTTAACCTTCTGCATTGCACTCATCATTCAAAGTTAACTTTAATTTAATGTATACTCAACAATATATAAAATTTTATCATTATATTTTCTTTCATTAAGTATAAGTTTAAAATTTATTATTAGAACGATTAAATATCATAATAGTATTATTTTCATGTTTATTTTAAACAGAGACTTCGTACGTCCTACCCACACAACAAGGTTTAATTTACATACTACACATTTATTAACCAACTTTTCGTTTATTTTAAATTGTTCTGGTGGTTTGCACGACGAAGACTATTTTTTCAGCAAAAAGCACAGCACTTTCTTACGTCTTCTTTTCCAACTGCAAAATGCTATGTACATCATTGGAATATTATATCATGTAATAAATGGCTTTCTATTTTTATATAAAATTTCTCTACATTAATGCAAATTGCCTTTCTAATAATACATAGGCGGTGTAATATATATTCGCGCAATGCCAATCGTCACTACCCCTTTGTTCTCATTTTTGTTTAATATACGAAATGCACAAAAAATATTAGGAATAAATAATGTTTTTAAAAATGCATTGTACTATGATTTACTCAGAAATATTTTAAAAGTTATATAATTCATTAATAGAGCGTAAAGCGATCTGTTAACATGTGTTGCAACTTATCAACAGTAATAATATTAATATAATTCATTTCGTTAAAAATGTGAGTTACGACTAGAAAATTGCTTATCAAAACTACAGATAAATAAAAAATAAATAAATGAGTGTGTACAAAATGTTGACAAGTGCATAATGACATGACGCCCCCGATCTCACGTTTCTTTCCTAAATCACATAAAATCATACTCACTGTCTATCATGAATTAAAATTAACTCGTAACCTTTCTCCTATATTCAACCTGCGCTAGGTTTTGGTAACTCACTTTCCCATTTATAATACCACAGTTTGTCAGCTCACACAAAAAGCTGCTAAACATTCATCCCACTAAAATTTATACTTCATGAATTGTCTAATTATTAGTGAATTCTCGTTGCATTTATAGCCATACCACTAAACTCTCAAATTACATATTTTGACTTATAGAAAAATCGTTATCATATTATTATTATTATGAGAAATAACTTTTTACAAAACACGTTTTAGTGTATTATCATGAAAGAAATTAAGTAATAGCTCTGCTAACAATAAGTATACTTTAACTATGGAAGCTTAATCTAACTGGAATGGAACGATTTGCACTTACTGCTAAGCCCATAAATATTATATACCGTTTTTAGTGTCAAAAGTTACTAATACCTAGCTATAGTGCTGTTTCCTAACTTATGCAAATTCATTAAATGTTTTTATTTATTACTTTTAAATTGCAACCAATGTTTTATAACAAGGGAAAATGATGGCAGTGAGCTGTAGCCTTCTCTATTGAACATACTTTTTTGTTCTTTCTTTCTCCATAATCACTTTCCAAACCTTAGCTTTACCTTATACCTATTTTGTATTGTAAAAGAGGTTATATAATATATCGAATTTGTTTGTACGACAAAGACTTACCATTAATATTATGAAACTGTTTAGCTTAACGTAATTTTAGTCATTTGGGCCTATCGTTCATTTCACTATATTTATTTAGCTTTTTAAAAAACAGTTCTGGTTAATTAAATTTCTAAACAAAGTAGTATAATTTTTCTAAATTTGGCCTTTCTGCAGCAGCTTTGTCTTGTTTAGAAACAAAAGAATTTTGATTACCAAGCATACTTTAATAGTGACCTTTGCCACAGTTCAGTACATTTTAGCGAAGTGACATTTCCATGATAAGTGCATGACTTAATAATATAGTACTATATCGGTTCACGTGTTTCTTCCAAATCATTTCTTGTTTCCTTGTTTAATTACTATAAACTGTTCTAAAGTCAAATACTTGCTGCTTTTTTATGTAATTAATAAAAATGTAAAAATGTAAAAAACAGTGAATAGATCAATTATTCTCCTGTTCTTTCTGTATAAAATGAACCTTTTCAGTATCTTCTGTTGAGCCTATACAATAATTTTATCATTTCTACATCTTATAATGATACATAGTACAGAAAGAGAATACATGTTTCAATTGAAGTCTAAATGACATTGCTGATTTAAACAACAATTCCAGGAGTGATCTCTACAGTTTAAATATTGAACATTTAGGTAAATTAAGTATCGTTTAAAGCAAAAGTTTCGTTAAGGTGTGCCAGTATTTTGTGTGTAAAACATTTCGAGTGAAAGAATAAATTAAAAGAAAGTAGAAATTTTTATATACAAATAAGTTTCGATTAATCTTATCTACATACTTCAATTTTGAAAGATTGTTGTTACTTTTAAAGTTTTCCAACTCCGGGTTTGTTTTTTGTATCATACTAATATATTATGATTATTAGCAATGTACATACTGGAATTCATTCGGTTTCTTTTGTTTTGTAATGAGAACACTGGGTAATGAGTATCACTGGTGATATACAGTTGTTGATTAGTTACTTTTTTGTCCCTTATATAGAGTAAGTATTGTTTGTAAGCTTTTTGTTGTGTGTAGCAGGCTTGTGCTTCCTAAACCCTTTCTTCTTTACTTACACACTTTTTAACATTTTCCTCATTAAAATATGTTCTGAAATTTTTCTAAATACAAATTTAGCGTTTTGTTTGTCAGATCAAGCTCTTCTTGCCGCTTAGTACTTGGTAATCATTTTATGCTTGTTTCTCTGGATGAGTTACGTATATTTTTCAAGATTTCAGAGCTACTATATAGTTTATAGTCTTCCAGTGATTCAAAGCTGATAATTTTAATGTACATTTAGTTCTGCAAAAGTTCTTATTCTTTAAAATGTTAAACTAGTTAATCTTATATCTTGATTAACATATATGCCTTTGTATTATTAATCATGTAGAAATGAAAGTACTACCAAAATACCGCTCAACAGGTATAATGAGTGCAAATATTTCCTATTATCAATATTTTATATCATATTATAATTTGCCAAGCGATTTCTAAATAAAGCAAACGTGTAGACTTTAAAAACTGTGATACATAATTATAGTAAACCTGTTTATTTTAGTACTAGCATCTACAAAGTCATTTTATCCTGTCATCTATATGAGCATCTTCAAATTGTGTCCTCAAAACTCTTCTCGATTCTCATCACCCCATACACCCTGCCTTGCGCCAACTCAACTTCCATAATACCCACTTATCAATCAATCCTTTAATCAGATATCTTCATGTAATGCAACAATATGTAAGAATCCTTTACCACTTTTTTCAGATTAAAACTTCACTCCCAAAATTGATGCGTATTTTAACCAGCCATCTTAAAAGTTGTTTTGTACCATTTTACGTAACTTGTGGTGACATTGTGAAGTTTTATTTTGCAAACGAAGATAAAATATTTACACCTCATTGTTAACGGTTGTGTAGAAAGAAAAACGGATAAGAGGGATGAGCTAGACAGAAGAGATTTATGGGCCGGTAGCCACCGGGATATACTTGAGAGTATATGAGTTTTTCCATATTTCCGCGAGTGTTACCGCAGAAAAGAATCTATGGAAAATGTAGAGTGGTAAACAGAATCGTTGAACAAGAATCCATGGGATAGCTCCAAAGAAGCTCAACTGAACTGGGTCCTTTTCCACTTTTGGAATTTCTAATGTAATAATAGCCCACATGGTCAAATTTGTGATCAAGAGCAGGGTAACTATTTGACGGCCTGGTTTTGTCCTTGTATGTTCTGGGAGATGAATACGTCGTCGTCCCACATCCGAAATGAACAGCATTTGAATGACGATCTAAAATAAAGTAAATAGAAAGTAATTAGATTATAATTTACATTCTGAACACGTGCTTCTGTATACGCTAATGAAATCAGTGAGTGAGCTACATTCCAAATGAGAGCAATAATAGAGTCTCTTCAAAGACAGATTTTCTGCTTACCTGGAGAATGACAAGTGCTGCAGTGCCTGCCACCAACAGAGCAGGAATATCCAAAGAGAGTCCAAGAACCGTTCCTGAGATCAAGCTGAAGAGAGCATACGCGAAAACTCCGAGAACAGATACACGGAGCAGAATATCCCGCAAGGGACTTCCATGATCGCCATGAAACCTGAGCCGCCTCACTCTGTAAATAATTGCAAAAAATAAAGTGGTTTTGTACTTTTACTTTTAGAAAATAACGTGGATTCGAGTTTTAAGAGAGAATCACACACTACTAAAAAAGCTTAACACCTATTACACAGACGGTGAAGTTTGTAGCAAATGAAGTTTGTCCACTGTGAATTTTTTACCTTATGAATCCTATGAGAGTAGCCAAGAAGGAGAGTAGAAGTAGCCCTGCATGAGAGCAGTCAGCCAGATAAATTGCCAACCACTTGAATTTCTCCCTTGCAATGAGAACGAAGAAGAGGATGAGGCAGATTAGAGCCGTGACCAACAGAAGAAGTCCGCAAAATAGTCCTTTGCTTGCTCCCACACAATCAACTGGCCCGGTAGGGGCTGCAGTTCCCTCCGGAGCTGTATACCGACTGTAAGAGTCTGTTCCCATTTCCCAATCCTGCTGACTCTCTTCACCTTCTTCGTTATTCCTAGAGCCGTCAGATCTAATGAATTAACAAACTTATTTAAGTACTACACTAATACATGAGTCCCGTCAATTGATGCTATTAAAACCATGTTAGGAATGGCGTACCCTTTGGTTGGTGCAGTTCTTCCAATATTCCTCCAAATAATGAAAACAACCGCAGCCGCAATTAAACTGTATTCAATAACCACTGGGAAGAGGTATGGGGCAGCATCGTTGACAATTGTCCCCATGTACAAATACTTCTCGCATGTTACATTCAAGGGCAAAGGAGTTCCAGTGTCAAAGGTTTTTGCTGTTGGTGGTGGAGTTGTTCTTGGCAAGCCAACGCCACCCATTCCATAATTGTTACCCATGTTACTGTACACATCCATGTTATTCATATCCGGGGAAGATGTTGTTGAATCCGTTTTGTTCCAGAATCCCAATCGTGCATCAATCAACCGATTTCCTTCTGCGTATTGACAAAATAAATGAAACACGTTTGATTGCGGAAAGTGTTAGTCATGTTTGGACATAAAAAGCATTCACTTCATATCATATTTGAACGCGTAATGTTACCTTTGATTAAGTAGTCTTCCGAGTAGCCCTGAGAATGCTTGGTAATTTCCTTGAAACATTCTCGTACCAGAATCCTGATCCAAACGCACAAATTCGTAGCCACAACGTGCATCAATCCAAATCTTGCAATGATCTTAAACTTGTGGATTCGAAGCTAGAATTTAAAAAACACATTTTCATTATTAAACTTTCATTTATGCTAGAAGAAGGATTTTCTTTCGAAGAAGGAAAATTCCGGACATACCCTGGAGTTGATAAATATGAAGTACATCTGCATGAAAGTAAATATCAACTGGAGCAATGGATTCACACCTCGCAAGATGTTGTAGCAAGGTGTTCCAAATGGGATCTCAAAGAAAGCCCCGAGTTCCAATCCAATGTATATCATCGCTCCAAGACCGAATGCTGTAAAAAGACAAAGAGAATAACGCACAAAAAATTAAAATCAGCTTAAGATATAAAAACGAACACTTCGTTTCCTACAACAAAAGCCTTATACTTAGCAGGTTGAAGTGTGTTTAGAGAGCCCCTATCTATCAAAATTTCAAAGGACGAAAAAGCCAGTGTAGCATTTCATCATCCGTTTCTTTGAATATGGAATTAAGGATGATAATCTGCACTAGTAGTATCCTCTTATCTATTTCGACTAGCATCCACTTTTGCTTCTTTTACCTCTTTCGAGTTGTTTTCACGTTAATAAGTATCTTTGTGTAAGACAGTTTGCCAACTTTCGTATATGATAGACCTTACTCTTTGAACACCATAGGGATTAAACCCTAACACTTGAAGCCATATTGCATCACCATAAACGTAACAGATCTATTTAATCGCAGTTAATTTGCATGACATGACAGTCTTGTTATAGGTTCAACCAACCGTGTACTTAATGATAATTAGTTTTTTTGTAGATGTGCGTGGTGGAATTTATATACAGAGAAGTAAAAATTATGTAACATTATTGCCAAAAATATGTTCAGAAAAGGAGTTGTAATTTCGACCAATTAAAGTCTTTGATTAACGCGTGTTTGAACATGGGTATATTCCTGGAACAAATGTAAAGATTTTCTGTTTTAAAAATATAGTTTCTCGTGGTCAAATAAATTTATTCGGAAACATGCTGTGTGAAAATGTGTACACATTTTTGGTCTTTGAAGCATTTGGTTTTTCTTTCTCCTTTCCTTGCAAGGTATTTGGCTAAGATAAAAGAATAACCTAACAATTTCTTAATAATATGTAAGTAGATAGAAAGGGTAAAAGTTTGTGGATTCTTGCAAGATGCCTAGGAAAAAATTGTCATGTATAACAACAAGATAAAAACGAAATAGATTTTAATACATAGAGAAATATTCTCGACTGCCAAGAAAGTACTGTAATAATAATCATGAAAATAACGTGGAACCTGGGTGGGAAGTAAACCGTACTATATAGGCAGACTATCGTTACAAAATATTAAAAAAATATTCTTAAGTAACACAGGAAACGTTTCTTTGCTTCGCTGAGTAGTGAAAAAGGGGAAGTGAAGCAAACTCCATCGGTGAAATCCCATTAGCATTTCCATGTCGTAGTCTTGCCACAAAATTCTGTCGTTTCTTGGTTTAGTTCTCTCTCAGATTCATTCCCTTTTTTGCATCTACATCCACCTTCTTATGGAAATAAAGCAAAGTAGGATTCATTTGTATGGGTTTGAGTGAGGATGGTAGGAAGCCTAACTCTCAAAAACTTTTGCAAACATTCACAAAACATATTCAGGAGAAAAACTTACCAAGTGTTCCCATTCGGAGAAAGAAGGATCCATGGGCAGTGTCACTTTGGCTCGTTTTAGGTTTTTGGCTCTCTTTGGCAGAGGTTGTAGCCGACTCCGCAGCAGGTTTCTCTTGGCCTTGTGAAGGTGGTTGAGCAGCGGTAGACTCTGCTTCTCCGGATCCGTCATTTAGATTCACATCTTTTGCATCGCTTCCTTTCCTAACTCCCTTCAGCATACTCTACAAATATGACGAAGCAGAGATGAAAGATGAAAAAAGACAAAAGAAAAATATTATCAGTTTAAATTTTTAGTCAACTTTTTTGTTAGATTTTCTTTTCGATTCAACAATTCCTGTTATGCTAGTGTAGGCGTAAACTGTAGTAAACATTGTTACACACTTTTAGTCTTCATTCTATTCTAACATGTTTGCTTTAAAGAATTCGTGCTTTATTAAATACCCGAAGCCTTATTAACTGATTTGGTTGTATAAATAATGAGTCCCTTTCTTGATTTTGCAATATATTACACAAATTACACGGGCATTTGTACATTTAATGATTTAAAACTCTGTTAGCCCTTCAAAGCATTTATTTTAAGCTTTATATATGCACACAAAAGCACACAGTAGAGGAGCCGCGCTTGATATCAAGCCTTTTTTCTATCTTTGCAATCGATCTTCCAGAAAAAGTAAAAAGTATTCTGATAAGTATGCTGGTGACGTGTACCCTACCCAGAAAATAAATATATGTGGGAAGGTTTTTGTTAAAATTAAAATAAAAGGCAAGAAACAAAAACTACTTTAGGCTAAGCAAAGTTTAAAAAACTAAGTGAGTGAGATTAGGAGAGAAAAAGTTGTGCAAGCAGTGGGGAATAGATATATGGTTGTAGAGCAACCTCTGATAGTTGCAAAGGGGCATAAAAACTTTTTTTCGTAACTTTTCTCCTACTTTCACCTTTTTATGCTACAAAGAATTACAAAAATAACTCTTCCGCTTCTGGTATGGAAGCTACGTGAGAGATCATCCTTGAGTGGTCATATTATATTATGGATGCCTGACTGACACACAAGTCATTGTCATCATAACTTTGAACATCTTGAAAGGAGCATGGTTTATCAAAAAAAGAGGAAAAAATCGTATTCGGAGAAG
Organism: Lepidocyrtus fimetarius; assembly: GCA_036507315.1. Classification (NCBI taxonomy): domain Eukaryota; kingdom Metazoa; phylum Arthropoda; class Collembola; order Entomobryomorpha; family Entomobryidae; genus Lepidocyrtus; species Lepidocyrtus fimetarius. The sequence goes on from JAANSO010000114.1 coordinate 22,977, forward strand.
GGATTCAACTGGATATAACTATGACAAAGAAATCGACATGGCAGATTGCGCACAGACAAATAGACGCCTCGTTTGCAGGCTTTTGGAAAGAAGTAATACATTAAGAAAACGTCGAAAACATATGCGATCGTTACGTGATGCACTCAACAGAATATTTAGTTTTTTTGTTTCACTCCATCAAAAAGAAAGCAGACTTAACCTGTTCGTTTATTGAGATGCCATATGTGGCCATCATCTTGGAAGGCAAGAGAAATTCATGAACTTTCTTTTCAACCTCATAAAAAATACACGATGCCTATCACAAAAGTAGACAAGTAGCATGAAACAAAGAAATAATTATTTTAATGTTTTATTTTTTATGTTTGACAGTTAAAAACTAATCAGGGTACTAAATATACTTGGCTAGACGGTACTAAAATATATTCGGCATTCAGAAAAAAATCCTAGAGAGCCAGCAAAATGCCCATAAAATATAATTTATTAGGTTCATTCATTCATACATTCACAGACATCCATCATCCATGTTAAGAAATTTCTTAGAATCCCCAACTTTTGACTGCATTTTGAAGCAAACAGCTGCAGCTGGGTTAGACGTGGACGTAAACAAATCCATAAAATCTAATTTTTTTCTCGGTTAAATATTTTTTAATTAAAAATTACATTTCTGGTAGTCTGATATTAGAAAATGGATCAAGATCAAAGTTTAAATACTGGTCTAGTGGGAAAAGAATCCCTTAACAACAACGATAAGAAAAAGGACCTGACTGAAGTCAAAGAATCAGTTCCAAAGGAATTGGTTGAATGTTCTACATCAACCGATACATCTTGTAGTGATGTCGTCATCATCAGTGATGATGATGATGATGACCTAAATGAAAACCCATTTACGTATGTCACCATTGTTTCCAGGGATGGAGAGGAGATTCCGTGCAAATGGGATACTCTTGCAAGTAAGCAAAAAAATAATGCAAAATGAAAAGGTGTTTTAACTTTTAAAAGATTTTAATGCAAATTTAATTTTTAAACAGGCCGATCCCCAGTTTTCAAAGCAATGTACGAAGCAGGGTTAAAGGAACGGGATACGGAAGTGATTAGTATGAAGATGCTTTCCCGTGAATCTTTGCACCTTTTGATGTACTATGTTCAAACTGGAGACTTGCCGGATTTCATGTGGGAAAAAGATGAAAGTGTTTTTGCGGAACTTGTGGAGGCTGCTTGTATATTTCATATCAATAAGTTGCTGCGTATCATCGATGAGAGTTTGTCGAGGTATATTTTAGTTGGATTATGTGCAGAGGAAATGGCTCGGAAATTTTTGGTTATTGCGCAGAGTTACGACTTGAAAGCTTGTAATGAGCTCTTAAAAGCTGTTAACAAATTTGGAGTCACCCGTATTGTGCGCTATGTTAATGAAAACGAAATTTTGTTATGATTGAATTATTCAATTATTGATTGATTGAGTTTTTTTACAATTTAAACAAGAATTTGGCATGTGGTGCTGTTTAAAAGGGTATTAGTATTTAAGTTGACAAAAAAATCACATTCAATTTGTTAGTGGTCGAATATTGTGTGGATTGAAAGAAAGATTGAGGGTGATGGATAATGCGTATAATAAATTAATATTTGTTTCGAGCTAGTTTTACTATAACTTTATTTCAGCTTATTATTTCATTCTTCCGTTGACTTTAACCATCGGAAAAGTATTTAAAATAGGATGCGCAATGTTTACTTTGGGTTTTTGATTATGTATGCATAGTTATATTATAACGTTAGCATGTTTTATTTTTATGGTTTATCCGGGTTGTGTTTGGAATATAGTATAACAGAAATTGTAATTACAATGAAAGCCCGAAATAAAAAGCGACATTTGGATTGTTTGGTCACCAGCAGCTGCCGAATTGCAAAGTTATTCTGTTTGCAGTTCGTAAAAATATTTTCAGAATTTATCATTAGACAACTCATAAAGTTACTGTCAAAATAACTGTTAAAAATAAATAGTTACTGTTGAAATGTATCATTGTTTATTATAATATTCAATTTACTTTTGAACAATCTGGTCGAAAAGGGAAAGACAGCATGTACTTACTACTGAAGCAAAAGAAATAATAGAAAGCAAATCAGTGGCGAAAATATATTTTTAAAAAATAAATGAAAAGACAAACCTCACTTGGCAAAACTGCATCAAGCCTTTCACGTTCTGCTAACTCATACTTGCCTTTGTGTCGACCTTCCTAAAATGGTTGAAAGTAAAAGTAGAAAAATGAAAACCAAAAGAAATAATAAAAAACAAACCAACTTATATAACTTTTAGAAGTAGAATGAAAATTAATAAATAAAATGCCAGAGCGGAAATACCTACATGGAAGCCGAAAGAGAAATAAAAAATCTAGGTTTATAATATTGCTTTGATAGGTTTTTAATAAGAATTTGAATAGAGGTAAGCTAAATAATGAAAAGAAATATCCGATGGAATGTAATTCAATTTTATCCTCCTTTTGCTTATTTAGATCAGAACCAATGTTCATCGCCCATTGCAGCACAAAACTTAAATATAGGATACCGTTTTTCCATTACTTAGAAAAACTAGAATTTACAGTTTTATATTTACTTTAGAATGCTTAAAATGTGAGTGACGAGTATAGCTTTTTCGACGCTACTCTAAACCAAATCTTGGAAATTAATCAACCAAAGCTTCGCCAGTAATCTTCTACTGTTTGTTCTTTTTCTCTATTCCATTCCATTTTCTCTCTCGCCTTTTTAGAAAGACGTTTTTAAAAAATGGCAATCAAAGGATGAAAAGAGCAGCAGCAACAAGGGAAAATTCTGAGATGAGTTCTTTTCTCAAATCACTAGAATGTAAAACAGTGTAAATAATTTATTTTTAAAGTTATGAAATTCCTTTTAAGCTCATATATGCAATCTGATATATAAAATTTAAATTGCTGGAAGAGCAGCTATTTCCTTTGTGTGGTTTCAAATTACGTTTCATAAGGTATTTAAATTACACTTTGCTGCCACCTGATATCAAATGTTACCGATCTAGGTAAGCGTATCCTTTTGACATTCTCATCCAATATTGTACCTTTATACATTCCCATTTTGCGTCCAATTCTTTAAAAAAAGAAGCTAAATTTAAACTGGCATTTGAAACTGGATATAAAACAACTGCAGCTGGGCATAGTTCAAGATATATTCATCAGTGTTAAGAGAAAAATAATCCTTTGCACTCAAACGCGTCAAACTCAAAAGGGAAAGTGGGGAAAACTTTGAAAACATGGAAGCATGGGAACAACAGCAAAGAAAATCGATATAAACTCTCCTGTCTTATGTATCATATCACATCATTTCACAAACAGCAAAAGGGAAAAACCTTATATTTTATCCATTGTTTAAGGAAAAGTAGTTTTTAAGCTTAATGGGCGCTTAATGACACTACTTTATTATAGTTTTGTTATGCACTGAGCGATAGTTCCCTCCACCATGAGAGAAATGAAAAAGGAAGTTTGCGCTTTCCTGAGTAATTTACTTTCTTCTTTTTGAGTTTAATGCTAAATTTCTCTCTTCCTTACTTTCCATTCCATACATTTATTTTTTCCTATAGGCTTTAGGTCGTTTTATATAAATATACAAATATCTTGATAAAATTTTCGTTTTCCAAAAAAAGCTTGACATCCCTTGTTTGAGGATACAGAAAATCAATTAGAATTGAATGTTTGACTTCCACATAACATTATTTTGACTTCTCCGAGTACTTATATAGATGAATCGATAACAGGAACGTAGAAGTAAATTGCATGATGTAGTACTCATATATATGATGGGTACTTTTATAATTCTTGTTTTTATCCTACAAATCTAGCACAGCAGAAGTGATGCAGGCAGTGTAAGGGAATTACTATTTTAAACAACTTTGAAATGCATTGTGAACTGTGTTTTGAAAGTGAAAGTACGACTATGTATGCACACATGGAGTTAAAATGGTGCGTATGTAAGTACATACAAAGAAAATGTGCCTTATGCATTGGTATAAAGAAAAAAATCTTATTTTTTTATCAGAAAAGCTTACTTGAAGGAAAGACTGTTTCCTTTCGCCCGACTTGCTGGCAGCAGCATCCGAGGCAACTTCCTCGTCCTTTTTAGCTTCCTTGTCCTTATTCTCCTTGTTTCGTTGCCGTTTCTTCTGAGACGAGTCATGGAGCAGGTAGCAGAACACATAGAGGAAGAAGAGAATACTTCCTCCATACAAATAGGTGAAGATAACCTGCCATGTTTTTCATGAACGTTGACAGAATCAGAGGTAGTTGGTTGTTCCCAGATAGTGTACGAGTAGGCACGACCAATTTTTTTCCAGGACCATCGTTCAATTGGCAAAGAATAAAGGGATGAAAAAAGAGTACAAAAAGAATACAGAATTAGAATAAAGGCTCACACGGAGCCCTTTTTACTTTTTCCTTGATAAAAGGTTTACATTATTACGTAGACAGGGAGGACAACGACATTTCACAAGCTTTCCAAGAAATATAACTTTTGTATTGTTGCTGTGAGATCAAGTTCCCTGGCAAGCGTTTATTCCACTTCTTATCCCCCTTTTACTTCCTTTACTATAAACAAACTTTTTCACCTTCCTTTTTTCTTTTAAAGATCTTATCAAGCAAACGATATCTTCAACCGGCAAAACGAGAAAAAAGGAAAGTATATATCACTCTGGTGGAACATGAATAAAGACTAAATCCGAAAGATAAAAGTGGTCATCTCCGTTTACAAAGGAAGAGACAGTTTTACTCAATGACATTACGTGAATACAGAATACATTTAAAATGAGATAAAGCGAAATTTTATGGATAACTGATAAAAACGAAGTTTTTTCTATTGCATCGTACAAGTATCAATATTAACCTATAAACGTGCGCAAGAGAATTTTCATCTGATACCTACATAGATTTTTACCACTATCTCTTGCGAAATTCCAGTTTTACATTACTGAACTTGATGGTTTTGAAAGCATAGTGTGGAATCGACAAATTATTACCAAGTGACAATTTTCTGAACATGTTCAACGTGATATCTAAAACATGTCTCCTAACTGCATTGATATAAAATGATTGGAGTGGTTAGTAAAGGCCATAACTCTAAATAAACGTGATAATTAACACTAAAGAATGAAAATTAGCACGCCTTAATTCAAACGATCAACATTATCTTTATGTTTTCATGATGGGGAAGAGGAACCCTATTTTTTAAACGTAGTCTCAATAATAACGATATGAACAGTGTTCGCGTAAAAAAGTATAAAATTATCTGCGTCTTTGCTTTAAATGTCTTGACGAATGATTATGCTTAGAGAGGACCGCTGGTACTTTCTAATAGCGAGTGCAGGAAATTACTTTGTTATCAGATGAGATCGTTAATTAGAATTGGCTACGGGCCAATTGAAAGATTTTTGGAGCCCATACTCCAAATTCACTTCTAGGTGATTGCATAAGAAAGGACAATATGGTAGTCATTTGACAGATGGATTTACTAGTAATAAAAATGCCGTCAAACCAGCATCCTCATAAAAATCCTTTTTGCTGATATTAATAGTGGTTTCGAATAGGTTTATGTTGTACCCTCCCATTACTTTTAGCTAACAACAAAGTATCATATTTTTGCTTTCTCTGATCAACTTTATTTAGTTTCATTTCCATTGGTAAAAAATCTACACGGGGAGGTTATATTAAACTGTCTGCACAGCTTACGCGTGACAAAGAAAAGTAACCTTGTTACTCAATGAATTCAATAAAAGACTGATGTCGGAATGTATATCTTTTTTGTGAATGTTCATCCAATCTCATTCTTTTTTTCAAAATAAACGCCTTACGTGCTATTGAAAGAGCATCCATATCATCATCATCAACAACAATAACAAAAGCAGTTATTACAATTGAAAAAAAGCTCAAAATCGATCACAATAACTGTATTCCTGTCGCTGTATTTTTGTCTTTTATAAAAATGAACAAGATTGATTTTAGATTTATTTCATGTGAAAGTCACGAACATGGAAGATAAATATTTTACACTCACCTCGAAGAAGTAGAGAGGGACATTCAACGTGATTACTTCAGAAAGGAGAAATGCCAAGCAAACAATCACGGCGAGTTTGCAATATAGGGCACTGGTAATGATGAAAAGGGATGTCCTGTAAGTTCAAAAGAAAGATCAAGGAATAAGTACTTGTATACATAAATACTTGTATTATAATATGATAAGGTTTTATATGTAGTGTGTATGAATAAGGTTTTACAACTTGCCAAGAAATCGCAACCTAATGACAGATTGCTTAAATACTGAACAAGCGGTTCACAGATTACCTCAAGCCAGGAAACGCTTGAATACAAAATATAAGTTGCTACAAACCATGTTACAAAGTTTAACTAATAATGCTTTTTGAGATTTGGACGTGGATGGAAGGAACCCTTTTAAAATAGTATTTTATATTGTTCCATCCATGCTTTCTCTAAATTTGTTATGCAACGCATCAACCGTCTACATATATATCTAGCATTTGAAGTTGCAAGCCTGCGCTCGCGTTATTTTCGAGATAAGTTTAGATGTGTAGTTCAACAACAACGAGAGCTCTCATAAACCCTTTTTTAGTATTTGGAGGAGAAAGGTAGCAGTTTTGTAGAAGGTATTAAGCAACGCTTTAGTTCGGATTATTTAGCAAGCTTAAATTTATAAAGTACTTGAACTGTAATGCTCGTTTCAAATTTCTGAGGAAAACACTCCCATACTTTAGTAGTTTGGTATTGAGTGTCAAAAGATTTTCACTTTATTACAAACAAACGTATGTACTTATGTATCTACATGGTAATCACTTTCAAAATGTTAAATTTCATATTAGTTTGCTTGGAAATGAAAAGTTCTTTATGCAATATTCAAGTATAATCATTTAGGTTTTCGTTTAGATAATAATTTATTTAATAATAATACATAGAAACATGTATGGTATTCAAAATTTCCTTCTAATTCTGTACAAATTTTGAAATTTATACAAGAAACCATGTTTAATATTATATCTTCTTAACGGATGTAAACGACTTCGAATTTTTGGCTTGGAATAGTTTATCTATTACTTTACTTTTACATTTTTCCAATCGCGAATAGAAGCTGGATGCAACAGAAATTGCTTCCAATGCAATAAGGACGATCATGATAAAGAAATAATAGTTTCCACATTCCTTGATTTCATTTCAAAATGTTATGCTGACCGTAATAACTTTTGCCATATACTTTCTCCACTGATAAAATGTTCTAGTTAGCAGTAAATTGACAAAGTATTTTAGAATCATTTCTGTTTTTGAGAGAAACTACAAAATATGCTGTATGCTTTTTATTTGCAAAGATGTGTGCAAAAGAGAGTATGGAATTAGTAAATAAGAAGTTGAAATATGAGAAATTGAGAATTGTATTGATATAATGGAATGAAGTATCGGAATTTTTCTATTGTCTGAAAGGAAAAAGCAAAAAAAGACGCACCGTACTTAACAAAGACGATGCGAATGAATGGTTTGTAAGCTAAAATAAGACATGAATATTGCTGCAAATATTTCAGTGGAAGAAAGGGATATTAAATTACTACTCCAAAGGATACTTTGTATCATATTGGCAGAAAAATCTAAAGAGAAAAGGAGAAATGAGCTGAGCTAAAGTAGGTAGGTAAGATGAACAGCGTCGAGCTCGTGTTTCTCTTTCTCCTTCCATCCCTGACACATAACAAGTAAGAGCATGTTATTGCCCTCACAAGAATTGGTGAAGAAGTCCGATGGGAAAACTGAAAAATGGGAAACTATCATTCAAACACATAGAGGATCTAATATCAGGAGAAGGACGCTGTAGTGAAGGAGAAAAAAGAAATGGGATCGGAGAAGACTGAAACTACATAAACTTTTACTCAACTATAATGAAAGAAGCCTCAGGAGGGATTATCATATAAATGAGACGACCACACAATCTATATATAATGTAAATACATATTTTTCACTGAAATGGAACAAAAAATTGTACATCTCCTCCATCGTAGTCGCTCTAAATTCCATTGTCGAGGTTAAATCATGCAATGATGCTAATGGGAAACGGAATGGATTAGAAAAAATGGAATATTTGTTTGATCAAGTGGACTGATAAATTAATATTATGCATTATTATTCTAATATACTTGTTCATGACAATATTTTTTCGTTTTTGTACAAACAAATTCAACCCATCAACGGGTAGAAAAGCAATAAATTATTGCATGTGCATGTTTGTGCATCAATCCGTATTTGAAACAAATAATGATAATTAGATGAGACATGGATGACAAGAGAACGCACCCTTTCAAAGGCTCCAGCAGCCACGACATCGCGTTTTTTTATAATAAATTTTCCGCGGACGATAAATTTTTAATCCAATGTAGCCTTTTTATTTGCTTCAAGCAACGGTATAAAAAGTTACAAAAAGTATCTTTTGGTGATGGGATCTGATAATGGGAATGGAGTAACACCAACCCTTTCAAACACTGACACTGCCACCACCACCGTCACCAAAACAAACTGGATGATTTAATGTAAACATGAACAGTGCACCAAGCACTACCACCACACTATTATCATCACCACTATTACCATAACATGAAAGAAAAGAAGGGAGAAAAATGCTGAGGCACTTTTTCACTATCCCTTCTTCTTTTCGCTTTCCCTTGTACATTTAATCCCAACAAGTATGTATTGAAAAAACAAATTAATGAAATAACGTTAGAAATATGGATGTGGCATGCAACCAGTATGAAATAAATTCATTTGCCACGTTTTCCACATAAAAACATTTTAAACAAACAAACAAGAGCAGCGAATTACTAACTAAACAATCTTTTTAAACTCGAGTATTTTAACGGTGCAGTTGGATGGATAGACTGCTAGGCTACAATACAAAAAATATATTTCCATGCGATAATACTTCCTTTCCCTGTCATATTATAAAGAATGCGATTTTTAAACAATAACCAACGAACCATGTCAAAAAAAAGTTTGACTTTGCTGACATGCTTCAGCAAATCAACAACTGTAAATAACTAGTGTACACATGAACACTGCTCAGGCTCAACTAAAAGCTCATTGATAGGTTGCAAAACTATATTAGCATTGTCAGAGACTCTTTTGCTTTTCTGTCCTCTTTTTAAGTGGACAGGACAACGTCCACATTGCCACTGCTCACGTCGTCCATCGTCAACACCACCGACCACTACTGCCATAGTCGGACCAACTCAAGCAACAAATAAATTCAACATTAAAATAGTTTGTCATTTCTGATAAAAAAGCCCCTGATGGGAATGCCATGATGGAAATGTAGGTATATATCATATTAGCATACACAGTTATAATAATTTAATAGACTTGTAGCAAGATTGTTAAGTGCATGTTGATTCGATACCTGATTGCATTTTTATACTTGCTAACTAATGTTCTTTATAAAAATACTTATATATAAATAATAATATACTTATAATAAATATTTCCACATGGTAAGAAACATGGTTAGTTGATAGGGAAAGTCTAACAAAATATTAAATACATGCACATAATATATTTATTAACAGAACTAAAACCTATTATTTGTTGCATAACGGGAATTGAATTGTATATTTTTTTCAGAAATATAAATGTTGGATTGGAAAGGGTATGGCAGTGGTTTTTTTGTCTGGAATTGTGTGTAATAAAGCGCATGTTGCTTTTCCGTTTCCGTGCGTTATATCCATATGCATTCAAATAATTCCATAATTCCAAATAAGAAAAAAGGGAGCGTGTTACTGTCGCTATTACATTTAGTTTGTCATGCAAAATTAACAGCGTTTTTAAGTGAGGGAAAGAGGGACGGAGAGAGTGCAAGAACCCGAAGAGCTATCCAAACTATTGCAAACGCCGCTTATTCAATCTTTTTCGATATTGTATGCATAAAAAATGCTAGTCGTGTCCGTGCGCACTCCATCACGTTTGACCAGCATCGTAAAAATCGTAGCTTGAAAACGGTAGCAGTAGCAACAACAACAACATAGGCCAGTCTATATATACATAGTCTAGTCATAGTCGTTCCCTGTTAAACCGAGTGACCGAAAACCCTTCTCCGTACTATGTCAATAATTCTGTTTGAAAACAAAAGAATGGTCTAAAAAACGTCAATAGTTTTAAATAGGTACCTTTTGGCCAGCAGTGGCATATCATTAGTTTTTGGCTCGGTATTAAAAAAGCGGTAATGATAATAAGCTGCTTCTGCTACTGAAACAGATTTTCTTGTTTACCAGCAAAATCAACTATGTACGGCTTCATTAAAAACCGCCGAGTTGGAAACAAACTGCAATTTGTTAGCAGCCAAACAATGTTTTCTCTAACAACTTTTAAAAAATATTTTGGTTAATTTTATGTTTTTTTCTGCATAAATTAAAAATCTTTTACAAGACATCCAGAACTCATTCGTAAAAATCCTACAATGCGATGCTATATAAAACTGCATGATATGAACTGTAAAAACGGTTTTCGTTATTCTTGTTGTAAATTGTGAATAGCTGACTTGCATAAACTTTTTCTGAAGAAGTTGCCAGTAAGATTTTATGACTTGGGTAGCACTAAACTAAACTGAGAATTTAACTTGCTGTAGGGTAAACAGTGGAAGAGTGTGAGAGAGGGTAAAAATGGAATGAGTGTGACAGGCAATGGAAGTGGTGGTGGCTGTGCTGTTTTGGATGGTGCAATTGCAATGCCACATGAGCTGGCTTCCTTGCTCTTTTGCAAGAATGTGTGATCGATGAAGTTTAAAGAGATGAAATTCGAGAGTTGAATACGCAAGTTTCCCCCTTTTATATAAATTGTTTATGTGGATTAAGTAAGGTTCTTGACTTCATTAAATATATTTTCCACTACTGTTTGAGTGGCAGACTCGCTGGATATTTTAAAATGAATTAGTCAATTCGACTGCAACATATAGACACGTATATATGTATAGTTCGTTCAGAAAGCCTTTGTCTTTGTGATGCAATCTACAATTGTATTTTTGGCCAATAATAATTATTATTATGAGGATGAGGTTGTATTATGTTGAAAGGAAACAACCGACGGTTATGTTTCTGGAGCATTTGGTTATTATTCGATTAAACTTTAAACATAAAATTTATTGCAAAGCCATTTTCATTAAGGCTCCTATTACAGGTTTTTACTTGCATAAAAATTATTGCCAGTTAAAACGCAAACTTACAAGTAAGCTTGTTGTCAAGTTGTTGACAAGTAAGTTGTTGCAACCTATCTTTCATGGTTTTGCTTCATTTACGGTTTTCATCTCATCATAATAATCTTCATGGTTCGCATGCTCCATATTCGTGTATGATGATCCCTCTAATAGAAAGTATGCAAATAACAATCCAATATTGTAGCTTTTCGAGTTATAATATTACCTTCCAGCATCACTATACAGAAGATATATGGAAAGGGAATATTATGTTGCAATGAAATCAACCTATCAATTATTCCAGTTTTATTCCAACCTCATAATATTCAAAAGTTAAAACTTCATAGTTATAATTGCAATGTATATTTCTTCCAGATTCATATCAAATTTCCATCTAATACATTAAAATCCGTTCGCTAGATAATAATCTGGGGTCATGTTTCCATCCTCAATCCTCAAGAACCTTTCACAATTCACTTCAACTCCATTTAATTTTAGAGATAAGCGGAATCTTAAAAAGCTGAGGTTATAAGTTCACTGGGACTATCGAATACTACTCCTGTTCCAATTAAACTTTGAACAATTCACGCTCATTTTCATGTGATCAATGGTATGAACTATATAGAGTCAAATTTTTATCCCCTTATTGCATCCAATGTTAGCAGTTTTTGTGCTTCACCATCATTTTTCTGTCTAACTTTAGAGAATAATTTGAAAAAAATGAAAGAAATGAAAGAAATCAAACATGTGTTCGGATTATCCAAATGTGCCATATCTGACACATTCCTTGGCGCTTTGATGTAAATGTATAATATCCTCATGTAAATCAATTTTATTTGAAAATGAATTATGTCACGTCGTTTTAACATAAAATATCCTTGTAATTGATTATTGTATTTATTCGTTTTACTTTAAAATAATTTAAATGACATTGAGACATTTACAGTCGATTTTATTTCAGTAAAAGATTCAGTACATAAGTGAAAGTAAATTACTTTATGCATGTCCGATGTGATGCTCAAGTTATGCATAGATATATGGCAAAATAAAACTAAAATTATTTAATGGAGCTTTAATAATTATGAATCCAAGGAAAAGTTATTCATTCACCTATTGAGAACCATAATGTTCAGCAAAGTGTCTTCCGGAGGAGGAAGTGGGAACTCCTCTGGAGCAGTTCCAGCAGGTCCAGTTTGCTCAACAACGGTCACACTCTTACTCTTTTTCTCTTTCTTTTCCTTTTTAGGCTTTTCCTCCTTAGATTTCCCTTGTTTCTTATCAGCAAGGGGAAGGGTGGCTGCCTCCGAGATCTTTTTGTAGCCTTCGACCTCGGACTCAACAGTTGCCACATGGACTTGCTGCCCCCCACCCATTGTTGACGAACTTTCGAAAGTATTCACTTTTACACAATTAACAAAGCGGTTTCAAGAACCGCACCAATCAATCTATACAAGAAAAGGTAAAGTTGCGAGGAAGGAAGAAAATGTTGACAAATATGCACCGTTTTCACTTTGCTTTGCTTAAATGTAGCATACCTAACGTTTCTAGAAGAAACAGTGGAAATAAGTTTAAAGCTAAAAATATCTTAAATTGACATTCGGAAGCGTTATTTGAGCAATACTTTTTTCAGTTAATATCATTTAAAAATCACACACAAATAAATGAACCATTTGTTTGCTTTATAACCTTACGCGACAGTTATAATTGGGGATATCGCTTTGAAATGAAACTTTTATTTGAGAACTTATTGACAAGTACTCTGGTTGTTTATCCTTCTTCCAAGGAATGAGTGGTAACGAGACGAGGATATTGAAACATTGAAAAGGACACACAACAATAATAACAACAACACACACAGGAGCAAAAAACGACAACACCACTGAGCTCAAGGAGGATACTGTCAAGAAAAAGCTTTCCTCGCAAGCAGACCAGGTTCGTTCCTCCACCACCACCACTACTCCCTTCTTTGATGCAGCAAATCCAGCTATTACAGAGAGGAGAGTTAAAGAGATAGTAGGAGGGAGAGAGAAGAGAAATCCGTCCTGAGAACTGGTGGGACAGTTAGCCAAAAAATAAGATGATTATAGTCATAGTCTGGCGATAGTGAAGAAGTGAAAAGAATGGAAGTGTGAGAGGAAGAACAACAACTAGCTGGAAAAACGCAGTAGTATGAGAGTGGAGATGAAGAGTGAGTACCACAAAAAATAATGTTTCCAGCACAATCCTACCACCACATCAACATTCAATGTATTCGAGGAAAGTATATACAGAGGTAGTGGCGGCGGTGGCAATATACCAGTTTTAAATAGAAGGAGCAGTAGTAATAGTTCGTTTCTTTTCTTCCTATTCCTAACGTCAATAGTAGTAGAGGGAGAGGAAGCAGGAGCAACAAAAGCAATAATAAAACTAGATCTACTTCATAGGGATGTACAAAAATAGGAAGTGGTGATGGCGGAGTAGTGGTGTAGCTTTGTTAGAAGTCGCATGAGAAGACGAAGGGAACGAAACATACCCAAAGAGAAACTGAAAATGGCTTCAATGTACATTACAGTTACATACATAGAAAATACAGATCCAAAAAGGAAGAAGAAAGAGAAATGGAGTCTTTTCACCCTCTTTTTCGTCTTTCCTATTTTCAGTTTCACTTTTATACGACGTACGTATATCTGGCAAGTGAACTTCTCTTTCGCTCTCTTCACTTGACAAACCAAGAGAACTGCGTCGGTCGGTTTTGGTTTAATACTATAGTCAGTCGCTTTCCTTGCGTTTATGATATAATACAACCGGCTGCATTATTACACAAGTCTAAAACGACCAAAACTTCATCTATGATACTGACGAGAAAGGAAAAGAAAGGGAGACTCAGAGAGAATTCGATCTTTGTGAAGAAGATTCTGATTCGCAGACTCCAGTTTCCATAACTACCTTGCATATAAGACCCTTTTTTAAACGGCAATGCACATCGAGTCCCTTCCTCCCTACAAAATCTCCCTTATATTGCCTTTTTGTCTCTTCTAGCCACACTCAACATAAGAAGGTTTAGCACGTTCAAAGACCTGATCCAGGATGTAGGTTTGTGCATATTATGGAGAAATTTAAGAAGCCTATGAGGGCGTATTATTTTTTATTTCATACGATGATATCAAAGGCGATTATAGTTTCGTACGTATTGCATACAGTCATAGTCTGCTTTGTGTTTGAAACTGCTTGATAGAATGAAAGTACGTTCTCATTTACTTTTTCAGTATGATCACTTTCCTGTTTATTATGCCCATCTAGCCAGAAATTCCTTTTATGTTATCAATGTTATATTAAAGAGAATTTCATAAGAAGTACACTTAATTTTCATAATAGATTTTCGAATCGACTACACTTTACTTACTTCAATAGGAATCTTTCATACATGGCTATATTATTATTGCCAATATCTCATGAATGGAAGCAAATACAAAAAAAATAAAATATTTTCACCATTAAGCGTCCTTATTCCATTATAGCTAAACTATTTCACTGATGATATTGCGTAATGCTTATTTATAATCATCAAAACAACTGGTAAAATAAAATAAGGAGGTAAATGTATTAGAATAAAACGAGAGGACCAGCAGCAGCCTCCCGGTTTCTTTCATAGGGTCGTCGTCTCTTTTGGTAAAAGCTCAAGTTTTCTTGTTTCTTTTAGAAACACCATAACCATTCAACATTTGGAAAGACTTGGAAGCCAAAGACTAGACTGTGAGAGTAAGATCTAAGGAAATATACGAAGAAAAAAGAATATTTGAGACAAAAAGACTTTTGCTTTTCACTTTCTCCTCTTTTCCTCTATTCAGTTGATTTCTTCAGTTGCGTTCCCTTTGACTCTTTTTCATCATTATTAGCGTTTCCACGAATAGATGTTTTCTACAAAGAAATGTCCCTCATACTTATTTTACTTAGAGCTCAACAATAGCAACAAAGCTTGGTTGAATATTACGTGCAAGTTAAAGAAATGGTTGAGTGCGAAAGGAAAAGCTTGCTGTGTTTGCCTGACGATAAAAGGATGGTGTAATAAGAAGAGCAAGTACAGTGATGCTGGTAAGTACATGGCTTGAAAGTAGTTTAGATATACTCACTAACCCCAAGTAATATATTTTGTCGAAGGTACTCCTCTGACAGCTACTTTCTTCATGTATTACATTGTAGAAAGTGAGCATACTATTTTTACTTTGCCTCTTATCCTCTCTCCCTCGTCTCTCCCTACCCACCACCATCATCTCTTCCACTGCTTTTCCTTAATAATAATAGATTTAACTTTGCTTCCCTCATGCTAGCTCACAGTATGGAAGTCGGTTGGTGTGTATAGCTCTTTTCTTTTAACAACCGATCCTTCTGAGGGGTTTCCGAAAAAAATAATTTTATTACCCCATTCCAACGTTATGACTGTCTTATTCCCAAGCAAAATAAGGGGAAAGAAGACAGAAGAGAAACACATAGATTCAATTTTTACTACTTACTACTCCATATATGGTACCAGCTTGACTTGGTTTAAGTAAGTAAGTGAGTAACTAACACAATAATACAAGTAGAACAACTTGCAAACTCTAGCTATTTCTTTGTGGAAGAGAGAAATGCCTTTGCTTGGCAGGGAGTGATGTCGACGACCAACAATAAGGATAAATACAGTCAACGACGAAGTCAGAGAGGGAAAGAGAGGGAGGCTGAGACTGGAGAAGAGAGAAGAGAAATAGATGATATGGTACGCTCCAAAAAGCTGTCTTCTATGGAGAAGATCTCGTAATGGCAACTGCGTCCGTCCGCTTCTTTGCCAAAATGTGGAAAAGTAGAAAGAGGAAGAAATGGGAATGAGAGAAAAAAGAGATGTGAAATGAACGAAAATGAGAGTCGGCCGCCTTTCTCCATTTTTTTCTTCTTTTTCGTGGAGTGGAATTGTCTGTATACAGACACAAAAACCAAAATAAGTGATGATGATGATAATAAAAGTGAAAGTAGAGAGAGCGAAGGGAAGGCAACTGGAAGGGGCCCGGCTTGTTGCTAAAAATGTTTGGGTGAAGCCAAAAGAGGTGGAAGAACATCGCCAAATTCACGTCTCAACATGGAAGAACAAAACGTGCAGACGAGGCTGATTCTACGACTCTTTTATAACCTTAAAGGGGAACATGATGAGAGAATAGAGGGAAAAAATTATCTTCAGGTCATTCGCTTTTTTACAAGTGATGCGTGTATCTCTGTCCACATATGTTGGAAAAGGTCTAAAAACTAAACTAAAAATTCGTTAGCGTATGGCTATTTATATGCTTAAAACTCTGGCTATAAGTAAGGCAAATATCAAAATCGTTTAATTTTTGGCCTACGTTCTACAGCTTTCGCTTAATTTATATTTTATTTCACCAGACACGAATCTAAATGTTGGATAAAAACAAGAAAAGCAAATTCTCATTGCTAATATATACTAGCAAATACAAACCAACTTTTCTACAGATTTTAACGGTCAAATACAGATAGGCTGCTTGGCTCCATTCTTCCTTCCTATAAGTGTAATGCAATAATTTTCCTTTTGTCTTGGAACTAATGCAAAGGCAGTATTTTAAAATTTACACACGGTTCAAAGGGTAAACATTGTTTATTGCCAATTTCTATTTTATTGGAAACAAGTAAAAATTTAAGAGCAAGTTTAGCAACTCTTTTATTCATTCTATCCTTTTACCAAAAGAATTGAAAGAATGGGCAAAAATACAAAATTCAGAATTTACGCAGTGCTTTTATTCAATGCACATCGGACTACCAGTTACAAAATTTATATAATGGCAAAAGGCAGTAGTGCAAAGGCCTAAAATGGTTTGGAAAAACGAAAGGCCGTATAAAAGATACGGCTGAATTCTTAAAGGCTACTAAAACTTTATCTGATGAAGGTAAGTTTTATTTGTATAAAAGAAAGCTGGCTCTAGGAGCTAAAAGAAGAACATTTGAATCAAGCATTTTCAATACGAACACGTACCATGAATTTGGCACAAAGCAACTGCCTTAATGTAGCAATTTTAAAACCGGGTATCTTGTAGTAGATAAACCTACTCATTGCCTTGGCTACCAAGTTGTTGTCACCTCTAATCCTCAAATTAATTAAGCAAAATACAAGTTCACTTAATACATACAAAATTTGTGCAGTGATATTTCTATGCTGTCCGGGTTTAGCGAAACACTGACATGAACCCCACTTAAGTAAATTAACAAATTGTATAATAAGTATAAGTTGCAATTAGTAATTAATACGTGTACAACAAACGTTTGTTTAAAAAAATTAGTAGGTTCCAAAAGTCTAATGTTTAAGTTTAACCCCAATGAAAAGAATATTACACTTCTAACATTTCCCTTGAAGCTAGCACATTCTCTCTAAAAACTGATAGTGGATCGTCTCTAGCTAAAATTATCTTAAAAGTCGAACATGGATAGGGGCAATATCATAAAAATGTTACTTATCGACCAAAACTTTCTTTTGGTACTATGTTCATTCTGCTAACTTCAAAATATCCAGAAAAGCCACTTTCTTTAAGTAGCTGTCTAATCGAGACAAAGTAACAGGTTTTATTTTCTCCCAAATGAGTTATCCAATACCAACATAATACACGTCCTTAAGTACCTACCATTTCTATTATTTCTGCTTCATTGCTACACAAATTCTTATAAAAATTTTTAAAACTTTTTGCTTTCTCCCTACAACTATCTGGCTACCACAATTTGGCTGTCAGGATGTGCTATCGGAACAAAACAAGCCTTTGAATTTCCTACAATGTACCTAATACCAAAACAACACCTCTCTTTTTATTTATTTTGGTCGAAACTTTTCTTCTTTTCTCTATTCAGGGATATATTCAAGAAAATAGGAACGAAAACGGAGTGAGAATAAATGGCACTGTGTTCTGATAATCTGTCTACTTCATACATATTTCACTGAACTACCGTTTTTCATGAGTCATAAAGGCATTCTTGGCATTCATGATATTTTTCTCATATAATAAATACTTTTTGCCTACCTACACACTCGCTTTGTACTATCGCAATAGGAATCATGTTTGAATGAGTAGCTAAACTACCTTTTACAGCAACAACAATTCACCTGTTAATCCAATAATGGAATCTGAGAAATTACACGCCAGTAAAACCCCTAATAGTTAAACAGGATGAGAAGTTTGCTAAATGACTCTATCTCTCAATCTCTTTCCTTTACATTCTTGTCTTATTTTCCAGTTTTGCAGAAATAGATTGCTGCACATTAGCCAGTGAAAGTAGCTGGATTTAGAAATCATTATTTTAGCCATTGTTTGTGCTTTGCCAAAAAACCCTCAGATCAATCTTATGAAAATGTTCCACTCAGTCTTACAAAAAATTGAATAAAATAATTTGGTAGAATTGACGATGAGTTGGATAATACAACTATTATAAAACACTGACAAGTGCATTTCAATCAATTAAAAGAGTAAATCATATAAGTATATATAATTAGAATACAATATTCTGAACACAACTTTGAAAATATCAGTCGATAGTTAAATTAATGTCTAAAAGTTAAGCATCTTCAAGTGAATAGAGCTTTGATTTATAAATTGCTAATTTTACAAAGAGGATGAAAACCTCTTTCTACCTTTTTTGTTCAAGGCATAGAGAAAACGTTGGGATAGGAAATAAAATAAAAGAGAAAGTAAAAAGCATCTCTTTCTTTACGCGTGCTACTTTTAGGAATAAAACACTTTCCACTTTATGCTGCCTTTTCCACGAATTGCTCTTGCTCACTCATCCACTGTTTCTTTCACAATTTGGAAATTCATCATCCCAACGAAAAGAAAACAAAGAGAAAGTGATAACGCCAACATTTCTTGCTGTAACTCTAGACGTAGTAGGTAAAACTAAAAGAAGTCTAGAAAATGAAGAATTTCCTGAGAAAGGTTATAATTATTTCATTCTTTATTGCTCTCTTATATTTTGTTGCACAATGAAGTTATGTAAAAGTAGAAAATTTGTACGTTACACATTTTTCGAATTTTAATTGTATTCAAATGACTGAATAGGAATAATTTTAAACTTTATTATTCAACTAATACGAATAATATTGCCATTTCTGTGAAATGACAAAGGAAAAATCTCCAAAGGCAGAATACTGAACTTATTAAAGAAGAAATTAATTGCTAAAACTAAAAAATACAACCATTTGATAGGGATCATATAGCAAAAAATAGTATTGCAAGAATTTCACAAAATCATTTGAAGCAATCTATCAAGAAATCAGAGATGTTCCAATAACTCAATCAATGCATGACCGTTGTTCCTCTCTAAGTACATAACGGTTGCCATAAAGGGTACATGATTATTGCACAAACATTTGGGAGAAACCTGCAAAGGTCAATGTATTCCTCCATCAGATTCTTCTATGATAACTTATGGTTGGCTATTGTTTAACAAAATAAATGTGTAAAACCGAAGCAGTAATGAAAATGTGGTAAGTGGATGAGATGGAATGAGAATAATGGAAAGAGAAAAGTGAAAGTTGCTCGTCTCATTCTCTGACAAAAACTGTCGACATTTCACGTTTTAAATGAGGAGACAAGGAGTAGCAAGAAGCAAGGCATACACAAGAGAATCAAATTTCCTTTGCAAGTTTTGCATAACAAATTTCTTTTGGAAAGCTGGAAACAATTTCATTTAAGAGGAGATGGCTGCTGAGAAGGTTATAAGTATCTCGTTCTATATTTAGAACTCACATGAATATTTAATACTTAATACTTACAATGCTTCTTTAGATTTAAACACGGTTTATATTTTATAGGAATCGACCTGAAATGAAAATTGGCTAGAAAATGAAAGAGAAATGCCTTGAGGTTAATGAAACAACATTAGTTAACCTAATAAGTATCGTAACTTCAATCAATTCAAAATTACTTATGCGAATAACACTTCAATGAGTACTTCAACTATTAGAAGGTTAGTTAAAAGTAAAGTTTTTTTCAGGTTCAATAATAACCGATTGTGTAATAGGTAGTATGAAAGACTATACTTATATGTAAATTTACACAGCTTAATGAGCAAATATTTTACAGACAAATTGGTGGTAACAGTAATTATCTTTTACATGCTTATTAATGCATACATTTCTAGTCGAGTGCCTTTGTACAGTATACAGCTATTAAAATTTAATCATTTAATGACTATAAACCTTCATTCATCCTGTCATAGTTTTAATGCACATAAACTGCGAAGCCGCTTGAAGCTTTTCATGCAATCATCACCTCACTTCTTTTAAGTATAATATAGAAAAGGAAAATGATGTTTCTCTAGCAAATCACCTTTTACATCATCATCATCATCTACAACAACACTTTCACCATCATCCTCACTATTAAACGTCGTTCTCACAGTTCTTTGTTCCTTTGGAAAAAGGTAAATTCCAGAAACTCTGTATGAGGTTGAAAGCAACGCAACACCGGCGGACATATTTCCCTCTTTGAGAAATTTAGTTTGCCATCCAACAGCGAAAACAAGCGTTTAGTAGTTTGGTAATAAAGATAAAAGTATCATCATTGTCATATAGCCTACATGAAAACTAAAAGAACTTCTGGCATTGATGTAAGTAAACTCGCAAATACTGCAAAAACGAAAATCCACAGGGCTCATACATTTATTTACAGGAATTTCAAGAGCTTCAACTTTTCATCCACTTTTCTGCCTACTTTCTATCTCTTCAGAGTAAATTTCTATTTAAAAAATAGTATTATTATATGCTATAGCTAGAAGAAAGATCAAAAAGCAGTACAACGAAATATGGTCGTAATCACAGCAATGCACATAATAAAAAACTATCCATGCGAAATGGCGAGTTGAGCAGTATAAAAGTGGTTTTGTTTAAAACTGAGGAAAGAGGCAAACGACACCAATTGGAATAAGTGAGGAACGCACCCACTTTATTCCTAAAGGATATACCATACGATATTATTATGATGAATCTGAGGAAAATTGTGAAAAGTTGGTGGGAAAAGTTAAGGAAAAAGAGGCACAGGCACTACACACTTACTTTAGAATTACATACTATAACAAAATATATCATTACAAAAGAAAACCACTTTCCTTTTATAAGAATGCATATTGGATTCTATATGCGGTGGCGAAAGCAAAAATAAGAAGAGAATTGTTATATTTCAGTGTACATGTGTAGTACTTTCACTCACAAGTTACATACATTGCATTGTTCAACAGATCTATCCTTTAAAATGTATCTTTTCTCCTCTATATTAGTTATAGCAAGAGGATATGAAACTTCCCGAGAGTAATACAATTGTCTCAAGAAACAGGCATTACTATAGCTCCCGTTTTTGCTATCAACAAGAGAGAAAAGGAAAACCGTTTCCACGATCGATTCTTGATTCTGGAAGAAAAAAATTGGGGAAGGAAAGCATCAACATACGCATATCTTTTTGTGTACATAAGTTGGATCTTTCCAAGGAAAAACCTTTCAAACAAACTAACTGAATCATTCCCAGAAGAAGCGGTGGATAGGGCCAGTAAGTACGTTAAATAAGTTTTTTGCCACATCGGCAGAGAGGGGGAAACAAACGTCCCCCTTTTGTATGTACATATATAGACGTATTTGTTCAATATCATTACTGCTTCACTTGATCTATAAACTTTTATATTTGCGTATGTATTTAAGGGAATGGTTAGAGGTATCCTTAAAAATTGTTAGAGATGGTAATGGTCCAAAGCTAAAGATATACGTTGAATAAGAACACGCATCTAAGACAACTGATTCATGTCAAACTGCTGTCAAACCTGCTCTCACTCTACGTTTTGACAATCTTTTCTCCTTACTTTGTGAAGTAGAAAAGTTCCTCGTTTGCTCTTCCCTTCTATTATGGTTAACGAGAGATTGTAGAATTCTATGGTAAATACATCTACTGCCTGTCTAGGCATTCTTGTGAGAATGGAACAATCTTGCCCATTTATTTATTTAACTGACGTCCGCTTCCTGGTCCTTATCTCTTCTGGAATTTGCTACTATTTTGTCTTTTGTGTCCTCTCAACTTCCTCACGTTAGCTCATAGCCAAAAAAGCAATTTCGATTTCTTGTGAGTTATGTAAACAAACACGACAAGAAAAATTAAAAGAGTTTAAAATGAGGACATTAAGCTTTCCTTTACATGATCGTAAAATAAGTAACATTTGTTTAATTATATTGAAAAATAGAACTGTTTAGAAATAAATAAATTGTGTGAGGTAAACATGTTGGTAAGTAAATAGATTTGTGGATGATGACAAATATTAATTATGCCCTGCTCACATTTCATAACTTTCCGGTCATTACACTCTGCTCCTACTTTCTGGAATACGTTATAGGTGTTATATTTATGGAAACTAATCATCTAAACATAATTTTATATGTTGAGGTGTTGGCTCGCAGGCATATGTTTGGATTAAACTAGCACAAAGGAAAATTTATTTGCTTTTTACGCCAGCGTGACACAATATAAAATACCTTCACTATGAATTTCAGACATGTAAAATATGTATTTGTGCAATGCAGCAACAAAGGCGCTGTATTTTGGAAGGGATCTCTACAGACCCAAAGATTAACCATACAAAGCAAATACAGTCATAGGAGATCACAAAGATGGAAAGATAAAAGAAGAGCCAGCTTTATCCGGTCCATGATATACATAACGCAAATAATTTCCTTTAAATCATTTTATGAAAAACTTTTTTCAGCAAGTTGTGCTAAAAGGTAAAAAAATGTAAACATTTAGCTATTTTTTGTTGAAAACATACATACTAGAAAACACCAAACAGAAACACGTTTCTCTCAAGTAAAAGTGTTGAGAAAGGAGGTTGTTTTCCCACCTGAATAGCAGAAAAGCATAATATTTAAACTGTAGTTTCCGCTTTTATTTTCAAATACTTAGTTTAATACTAATCTGCAATGAAAATGATTTTGGCAGATGTGCCCAATTACCTTTTTTGCATTTTTATTTCTTGTGTAAACTCGTGATATGCATACATTATCAGAGAAATGTTGGATATTTCATTCCAGCAATGTAAAGTGAATGGAAAGTTTACTATTTTACTCTTACTTAAAAGGATGCTTTTAGCCAAACAACGCTTTTAGATGGACGAACAATAAAACGCAAGAGTCCATAAGCTTCACTTTATTTCCGCATCTAATAAAGTTTTATTTGTAATTTTATTCATTGAAATTGATCTATTATTTCGACACCCGATGCTTTTTATGTCAATGATTTTATGAAAATTCTAAATTCAATACTCAGCAGAAACTGACGAGGCTGTGCATTTACTCAATGAATTTCTTAAACATAATCGGTCAATAGAACGCTACAAAATTACTGCACATGTTTAATTTCAAAATTCTCAAATAATATAAATGCATTTCCCCTCTTTTGATTGTCTATTTAATTTACATCGCTTAATTGCAGAAGAGATTCCGTATTGCCACCAGATTATTATTTTAAATCCAAAAGAGAATATATCGTTTCATTTATTCCAACTATTTCTGCAAAAGGTCTGGATAAGTCACCAGAGGCGAACTCTACCAGCTCTCCAGTAAAACCCTGAACAAGACCAAAACTTGCGACAATTTCCGACAATAGCCGATACATTTCGTTTGTTCTTTGTTCAAATTTTTGCTACTCCCTACTTGGATAGCTATAAAAGCTAGAGCTATTTAGATGAAAGGTTGAATTAGTTTGTCGAGAGTCCGTGTGAGTTGTTGATATTGATTTATTTAAGCTTTGAATGGTTTATGAAATACAATTTTGATGTTGATAAATTTTTTTTGATACAAATCAAATTATGAACTCACATCGTACATCTTCAAGAGTATATCAGACTATTTCTTATGAATTATTCCAGAATTGAAATGAACAAGGAAAGTCAAGAAAGGGAAATGAAATTCATTTTATTTTCTTTTTCCCATGATTGAATCATTGTTATTCCAAGCATTATTTGTTAGTATCTGGCTGGAAACACATTTTCTTTTGTTTACAGAATGAAAAGCATTCTTGGGAAATGAGAAACAACCAGCTTTCCCCATTATTTCAGTCATTATTATCATATTATTCATATAGTAATGACAATGAGATCGCCACATTATGTTCTTTGTACAACGAGACTATAAAATTTGATAGGAGACATGAAATCTTTTCATGGATGGAGCGCTATATAATTCTCTATTTTATTTTACTATAGTATAGTATATTCAACATTGCCAAATTCCCCTCCAGACTGTAGTTTTCTCTTATCAGTAACAATAGTTCCACCATCATTACTGGATTTTCACATCAGGTTCAATTCTCATTTTAGTTTATAAACAGGAGTTAGCGGAAGGTTATTGGTGATCGTATAGGTACCCACACATCCGTTTTAATCTCTTTTTACATTCCATCATAACTTTCAACACAAATGGTTTTTAGAAGGTACAATAGTTGATGTCTTTTCATTTCTAACGAGCCTTTAAAAATATGAAAAAAATTATGGATGTCTTAGTTGCTATATCCATCTCAACATAAAATTGTAGCATGCATGGGCAACGTGAGAGTTGTTTTTGAAAATATAGTTTATGATGAGAGTGATTGGAGTAAATGAAGTGAGCATCACAAATTATGTTGGCGGAAAAAAGGAAGTGGAGGTTGGTTTGATGTCACTTGATGCGGAGATGTTGATAAGTCAACATAATACTATAACGAAAGCCAATAGCAAATTATACTTTTTGATGGATTTTTGAAGAAAGGAGTTAAACCAAGTTGTTATAACATTATCGGATTGTATTTTGATGTCATGGAAATACAAACTTCCATAAAATTGAGTATTAAATTAACTAATTCTATTGTGATTTATTGCTTATTTTCATAGATTTCATGTTATGAGTGGGATTTTATTGCTCGTTATTTATTGAAAAATTATTTGAACGAAACTATAACATAAACTTAATACAATAAAATTTTACGGTGTTTTTATAAGATATTATGGGATTTATGTCCACGTGTTGTTAATATTCTCCTGTAGCCAAAAGATTTTGCGTATTTGCTATATATTAAACGCTTTTGGCACTTTGTTTAATTAGTTGTTTTGATTTTACTCCATTATACCACTGTAAATTTTCTTGGAGAAGGGTGCTTTCTGATCTCTCCGCTAATTCTGTAGCAAATACGGAAAGGTGCATGAATAGAAAGGGTAACTGGTTCCTTGGGAATCGCTTAAGGAACAATTCCCTGGGACAAATCATTTGGACTTACCTTTGTTGTTGGTTGGTATTGTATTAAATATGACAAAACTGGCTAGAATTCATGTTGTGGGTCTTTTAAAGACATTCTACATTGAAATGTAAGTTTATGGAATCATTATGAAAAGCGTTGTGGTTGGGCAATGTTCTCAATCAAGAAATGCTTTATAGGTTTATTCAAAAATGACATATTTCGGACTTTATGTCTTGTTCTGTGCAGGGCATACTTCTGAAGCTAAATATTATAGATGCATGTGTTGGCAATAATACAAGTTTATGACTAAAAGCATTTTTAAATTGCTTCTCAAAGGTATGTAAGTGTGGATGGTAGTTTTGTCATGCACGTGGTTTACGATTATATTATGTACATGCAATCATAAACTTACTTGGCATTTTTCGGGAACTTTGCGTAATGACAACACCATTTTGGAGTGGTTGATGGTTGTTGTTGGACCCAAATAAATGATGGAGGACGCTCTCCCGCCACAGCAGTCCGCGAGCCACTTCCATCTGGTCTCACCTGCAAAATTTATTCATAATAAAATGAGATTTAGACTGAAGTTACTCTCGTATTTTAGCCAGGGAAAACGTTAACCAAATATCTTTGAAAGAAAAATGTAATAAAAATGGGTGAATTATTTTGACAAGCTGATTTATAAATCGAACTTTTCAGAGAAAGGGAGTCAGTCGTAAAAATCAATGGTTGCGTATTACTTTCAAATTTAGGTATTTCCTTAAAGATATTTTGTAGAAAGTCTAGAGTTGGATGTAAAATATTGCATAAGCAAAAAACTCATTTGTCTCCCGCATATGGATAAAATTAAATTTCCAAGAAACCACTTTCTTTTTATTTCTATAATGACCCAACTCTTGAGCAACACTTGCAAAAACAACCTTTTTATATGCAACCACTTTAAACGTTCGTGTCGTGTGCTTAATCCACATTGAACATTTCTGCTCACATAAGTTAGGTTAATGCCCGTCTTCCAAATATATAATTAGATTCGTCCGATCAACTCCGGTCCGCTGGGATTATTGCTTGGGCTTTGATATGATACTTTATAGGCAGCAGCCTTTCTTATAATTTTCCCTTGCTGGAAACAACCAAAGTTAGCGACGACTACAAAATTTGCAGATGTTTTAAAACAAATACTTTTGAATTTATCTAATGAATCCTCAACATGCCAAACCCTATGTATTCATTTGTGCGAGTGAAGTTTAATGCAATTGGGAAAGTGAAGGTATTATTTAATCCGCTCTCACTGTATACAAAAGTAAATAAAGCACTTTCACATATTGACGAGTGGGAGTCTCCGTCAACACGTTTGAATGTGTACCACCCATTGAAATAAATACAAGATGGAATCCAATGTTTGTAAAAAACGGCCGCCTTTAGACCCACTGATATTGGACAATTTCAAGGGGTAAGTATTATTGTAAGAATAAACATAGAGTGAGTTTATTTCAAACGTAGAGTGTAGACGCTGCTTTCTCTGCGAAGCTCACAGTCTCCAAATCCTTCATGTAAACAAACTTAAGGTAACAAAAAGTTAGAATTGCTATTAGAACAGGACATGTGTTACCAATTGTAGATGTTGTCAAAGTAAGCTTTTTCTTCTAGGTACATATCAACTGTAGCTAGGAGATTGGTACAAAAGCGACAGTCAGATTACGGTAGCTTTCCATACTGACATTTTCAATTATTTCCGTTTCGTGTAGTATTATATTGCTAGAAATGAGCATACTCTTGGTATGCAGTAAGCATACATATATTTTTGGGAGAAAGTTAGGTAAAAAGTCATTACAAAGGTCTGATTTAAGATTTTTAATGCGATATCAAAGATACAATTAGCATGTGCTAAGTTTTTGTGCTTGTACAGTAATATGATATGCATAGGTTGGATTAGTACCGTAAGACGCAATGATTTCTTAACTGATGAATCCAGAAGATGATTCATTATGCAAGCAAAAGAGTCTTTTTCTGCTTCACAAGGGACAGAAACCTCCTCCTCTTCTTTAAATTACATGTGGAGGCCAAACTTTTCTACATTACTATCATTATAAAATCGTGCATGCCAGGGAAATAGCTACTTGTAGTGAAGTAAGATGAGGGAAAGAAGAGATTTTTATCCCGTCCTTAGGGCAATCCTAAAACCTTCTCCCTTCCTATTCAACTTCCAGGTCACATCCCACACCTTACACGTGGCAAGAAAGAAACTCAAGGCATTCTTTTTCTATAATAAAACTTTACAGTATAATGGAGTAAGCAGATTTTGTCTTATGGGGACGTGATAGAATTCCCCAAATTCACTATTATAAATGACGCTGAACAGTGCTCTGATGAGACTGATGTGAATCAGAATTGAGCTGGTGTTTATTGATTGCGATAGCAGAGAAAAGAACCACAATGCTTCAATCCAAGTCACATACGTCTTCTGTTAGACTATTACTACCTATCTAGAAACAAACCATTCTTCGGGAAGGTAGCCTGATCAGATCCAAATGAAAAGCTTTACTTCCATAGCCACCTATATTTATAGTATTCTAAGCGCGAGAAAAATGACTGCTAAAAAGAGGCAAACTATCATACATTTGTTTGAACTTGAGACTGGTAAAGGGGTGAAAAGTCTCCGTTCGTTGGATTGAATCTAGATGAATTTATCGAGAGCCCAGGAAAGCTTGATCGGTAAAGCTAATTTAGTGTAAAGCTTTCTCCTATATATACCGTTTGACTACAAAGGATTCCACCTGTTTGAGTAACAATACAAGAAAATAAAATGCGGAAGAAATGAAAACCAATTTTGAGTTTGCGATTTTGTATTGCAGCAACGCAAGGAACTATGGTCGTAAAATGTAACGATGTGTCTATCCACAAATAAATGGGAACATTTTTTCACTGTCGCGTATTCGCTTACAAGGCTTGTGTTCTATAAAAATAAAGTACAATAAAAATCTGCTAAATGAAAAGACTGTGAGAGCATTCTGAAGATGCGAGCATCAGTTTTCCTGCAAGCTTGTTAGAATTTCAAGGATTTAAAGCATCGAATTTAAATAAATAACTAAATCATTAATTTTTATGCCTGTCCATTTTACAATAACTAGTTTAAACATAAAATCTTATCCGTTTCCAAACTTATGGCTTTGCCTGACCGTAAAACCAATCTTGGACGCATTAATTTTGGGCGACAGCAGCTGTGGCAACAACAAAATTCGGGATTGCTCATCTGTTAACTCTAACAACATACTAAACTTATTCATTTAGGAGCTGTAAGAATTTCTTGTAAAAGATTTTTTGGGAAAGGTGAATGCTTACTAGTTTTGCAGCTTATTTAAATAAACAAGACAAGTTATTTGTGAAATTTATTGTGCTTAACGATTTTGCTTTCCACGTCATTTGAAAGGTATATGGCGGTAATTAATACAGTCATTGATTATGCTTCCTCGTTGGAATGACGGAATGCTGCCGCAAACAAAATCGAAAATATTTCCAGAAGGAATGAACATCTTTCAAACTGTTATCTATAAAAAATATGGATACCGTTAACCTAAATTTATTTGACTTCGTGTGTAACAATCACGCAAGAACAGAAACTTATTTGATCAACATTTTTGAATTTGCATGGTTGTAATAACAATAGCGTTAGCGTCTACACAAAGTGAAATAGCAGGAATGTCAGTAGCAGGCTACGTGCATTTACAATTTCCTGATTTTTTAAACATTAGTGACACTGAAATGTGGGTCATTTGTATAGTAAATTTAAAAAGTAAGCACTGTACACAGCTTTGGAATTGTATGCTTAATAGAATCCGTATTATATTCCAAAAAACGGTTTGCCAACCATTATTGTTTTAAAACTGGTCCTAATTGATTTCCTGTTATTTTATTTAAGATATAAAAATTTATTTATTAGAAACAGAAACAGCAACACAAAAAGTACAGTTGGCGAATGATCTAAAATCATAGACATTATTTATGGAGACATTAAATCGCTGTTACAAGGCTCATCCTCGCTCGCTTCATGACAGGAGGAAATGGAATCGAGAAAAAGTAGCAAAAATGTAAACAACTATTCACTATGAACATTCATTCTTTTTTCTTTTCCCAGCAAACAACCGAACCAAAGTAGTAGAGAACTATCAAGAACAAGAAAGCAAAGGCTTGGACTGGTGATGAAATTTGGAACAGATCTGAACCAAAAAAGTTAGCAAACAGGCAAAACTTTTTGGTGTGGAACACATGGAAAAAATAATAAATATATGCAAACGACCATTCGACTAAAAACTACATATGCTGTACTTGTATATTGAATTGGCAAAGGTGTTTAGGGCGCGGCGAGGATGTTACTAGTAAATTATATAATATTCCTTCTAAAAATGTGCATTCTTCGGGTCAATTTTTATTAAAAAGAGATAATATTGTGACTTGTTATATCATTGATATAAATATAATACTCTGCTTCAGATGCTGCTACTACTGTCGAAGGGATTGTAGCACACATTTTAGCATATTGTACTTTATATATTATATAGCAACAGTACTTAAGTAAACAGATCACGTTTTCCTTTCATCTTGTCAATTTCCATGACTTTTGCTTATGTCACTTTCCCAGTGTTTCTGTCACTTCCTGATTTCAAAATTCTTATTACTACTTCGAAGAATTGAAAAGTACCTCGCCAGCTGTATTGGAACTAGCTTATTTAGAAATAAAAGTTTCTTTTAAATAATTTGGTCTCCTCATTTTCTTTCATTTGCGTTCTTTTTTTTGGATTCTGTAAACCTTTCAACGACTCCTCCTCAAGTTTTTTTTGTAGAAACATAAAGTTGAAAAATTGAAATCAATTCGGATAATTTTATACTTGTGTAACATCATTATCTTACGAGAGAAATAATTTTCAAAGCTGTTTTATGACAAGTACACAGCACATAATACAAACATAAAAGAATGAGCACATGTAACGACACAAACGACAACTTTCAAGAAGTAGGAACAAGATTGTAAAAGTTTCCTTCACACTTTCATGATTTGTAAGTTTGCTTTATGAGCTTTTGCTTCTTTAAAGCAAAACAGACAATGCATTGCGATTTCTGCATGAAGAAAGACTGATTTTGTTCAAGTTTGTTCTAAAAACTAACTCAGGACAGATCATCAAAACAAAAATATTACGTCACATTGGTGTACTTAATAGTGGGAAAAGAAGAAAACTACTAGAAAAAGAAAATGAAGGGCAAAGTGAAAAGGAATGGTGAAAAATGACACCATAATTCAGTCATGTTAAGCGACCCATGAAATCAAAGAGCATGCAAGATGAAGATTTCCACTTTCTTTATCTCAAAATTGAAATGAAAAACTGAAAAGGAGAAAGGTGACCAGAAATACAATGAAACCATGAGAGGAAGCCATTGTTACAGTAGTCCAGTGTGACCATTTAAATGGTAGAATTCAAGACAGGAATATATGGCAGTAAATTGGGAACTTATGTAAATATATATCTAAAAGTACTCCGTGTTCAAGATAAACAGTTATATTTTAAAGCATACGACAACTACTTTCTGTAAAATATTGCTTGCAATATAAAATTCGTTTTGGAATGAAACTCTTTCATTCTGAATTTGGTATGTTGGTAGTACTCTGAATACACAAGATTCTCTTGGCTAAGTAAGAATTATGTTCAACGACAAAAGGCGCTTCTTCCAGAAAGGAAAATTCTAAAAGATGGAATTATTTTCCATTTAGTTACCAAAATGGTAAAAGGGTTTAAACCTATCGAAGTCTCTAAAGTTATTACGGAATTCAATTCGATTATTAAATTTTAATGGATCACTTGTCCGTTTTGCGGTGTTGTCGCCGTTTGGTTACATATAAAACGCAAGGATTGCATGTCATGGAGCAAAACAGTTTGGTTAATAATTGCATGAAATGGAAACTAGCGTTAGCTTTCCAAAGCATTTTCAAAACTCATTCTCAACTATCATTATTGTTTTGCTTTTAAATGCATTACAATAGCACCCTCCTCACGGACAACTATTCGCATTGTCTATCAGAAACCCAATAATAAAAATTTTATATGGCAAATGAATTTTATACTGTTTGAGTTCAGAACGGGTTTCCATATGATAGCAGATTGACTCGGAGAAAGGAAAACAGAAGAAGCACATTCCCTAATCAATAAAAGCACATTATTAGCTCTACTGAACTGATACTTTCACCAGTTTTATGCTTCCTCTAGCATACTAAGGCAAGCATGCTGAAATCTGTAGAAGAGGATTTTTTTGGCATTGTGGAAGAAGAAAGATGTGCGACATGAAAACATGGAGTTTCCCTTTTACTTTTCTTTTCGTAAAAATATTAAAATAGGAGCTCCTCTACATGTTCATTCAAGGGAAAATTGTGGCTTCTCCCGTGGAGTGCAGATATGAATGGGAAAAGAGAAAACAAGACAAGGAGAAAGGGTTATCCTCAGCTTTTTATAGAGCATTAAATTGAACACAAATGTGTGGCAATAATAAAATGACTGAGAATAAATTTTCTGTTTGTCTTCCTCTGGATTGCGTGCCATAGTTTGGTTACCTTAGGAACAAAGTTTTTTCTGAAAAAAGTCAATATGACGATAAATTTCGTGCATTATATGGACCCTAGTTACTGAAAGGAAATATTCCCTAAGCTGTCTATTACATTTGGTCAGATAACTTTTATGAGGCTGGTGGACTAGTCGCGGATTTTAAATATAGAGTACGTGTTCGTAGACCTAGTTTATGTCTTTTATTCTCGCTATAAATTCCAAACTACCCAATGAAGATCTTTCTCGAACCAGCTATATTTACAATAGATTTTAATTATTTGCTCAACGGAATGCCAAGCATAACAAAAGGAGAGTATTTGTTTAGAAAACAAAACCAACAAATTAAATAATAATTAGAAAAACATTTATTAAAAATACTTGTGTTGATATTCTTGATTGAATTTGGAGTCTGCAAAGAACATGTTTTTAAAAAAGCAAACCTAAAACATGATGGCAAAAGAGCACTTCAATATCTAATACTATGACAGTTTTCTAAAAGTGAAAGTATTACCAGGTATTCAATCGATATGACAGGACCTTTCAGGAAAAATCGACTAACAACCGGGAGGCTACTTTCTTTGCTTTTTTATGGCAGTCGCAAAATCCTATTGCACCTAGTACTGAACTAAAAAGTCAATCTTCTTTGTAGCCTCTTACAAAAGTTCTATCACGGTACGGGTTGGCTGCAGATTTATAAAACATGTTACATCTATGGTTAACGCGAATAACGCTTTGCTGAACAAATCACATTTGTTTAAAACGACTTATTTTTTCAGACGGCCCGAGATTCCATTTCTTAAATCATCACTTTAGCCACTACTATTTTTGGTAAAGCTTGGTACGTTACGAGATTGTTTTTCAAGAAATAAATTATGATAGGAAAAAAACATCCGTAACTGTCGATAAGATTGATGATACAGGAAAGCAAAGGTTGGGAGATGACGTGATACGTTGAACTTTTAAACTGAAGCCTAAGTTAATTATATTGGAGCTAAAATTCAGAAAAACTTTTGCATGCAATCTGATTAAGTTAGAATACGTAGCAAACCTAATTAAAAATGTTGCAAATATTACACTTGAATTTTAAATACCTGAACTTAATTCAGTAAACACTGACCTGCTCCTCTTTCTATTATAATAAATCGCATGATACGATTCGTATCATTGAGCTCTTTCTATGTAGAAGTGGATAGTCTAGACATTTACTTTTCTAAGTTAGTTTGATGATCACTTCTTGAAGGAGAAATTAAAAAACCTGTTGTAAATAATAATGTTTTATAGGAGTGTGCTCGTCAATAATAAAAATATAACGACTTGCCTTGACAACAGTGGAGACAGTTGCAGACTGGGGCTGAAGCGATGATGCTACAGCTGGGGACGACGTTGATGTGATTGTTGCAGTCGCAGTGGAAGGGGGAAGCATAGGGACGCCCTCATCATCGTCGGGTTCAGGTTGGGCTAACCTGGCGATTGTCGATTGCTTGCTTTTCGTTGTCATTGCCACACTCTTCAAAAGTTCATCGGCGCCTTCCTCGTCAGTCAATTTCTTGCTATCAGTTCCGTTGGTACTGCTTCGCCAAAATCGTTCTTTCATCTCAGCCAAATATGGACAACGCTGCATTCCTAATAAAAAGAAAATCATGATAAGCACATTTCAAAAGATTTACTGCAAAACCAAAGATGTACAATATTATTTCATCATTTCACTTCGTTATTGTTTTGCAACAACAACCATTCACTACTCTTTCCTCCCACACTCTTAAATACACAAATAAATTGCATAATCTTATGTTTATAGGTACCGGGCCTTTTGTTAAACACACCAAAGTAAGAACACGTAAAATTTTCATAATGCATTCAAGTCAGTTTTGGGAAAATCTCACTTCAATTATGTGGCAACCCAATGCAACAGAAGTTAAACGTATTAGTAGATGGGATAAAGTATGCAAAAAGTTGGTTGTATAAGCAATGCAGTATCAATATTTACTTGAATATTGTATTTTTACTTTGTCATTTAAGTAATTTACTTTTTAAAATGTCAAAATTTTAAATGGACTCGGACAATCCTTCAAATTACCTAATGACTACTTGTAAGTCACTTATGTTAAATAAGCGGAGAATTATGGTGTGCTTACTAAATTTGATTCCTACTTCAGGCGAAAAGAAATTCAACAACTCTTCATATGTCTTCACGCATGTATAATTTTTATCTAATGAAATGAAACAAGCTTATGAAATACGCAATAGATATTCAATATTAACAACTCAATGCAATATAAATTATTTCAATGTATTGATTCGCCATCCCTTTCATTTTAAAGCAATGATTATCAAACTTATTAGAAAATGCAGAACGTGCCTTTCGTTGTACGCATATTTCTGTAAACTCCATGATCAAAAATTGATTAGCCATTTCAGGTCTGGATCCCGGGGAGAAGAATAAAGTCAGCGTTTGCATTTATCAATAAATTATTGTGTGTGATGCATAGGCAATTGTGAACATGTTTAGGAAAAGACTCGAAGTATGCATTTCTGAATTGCAAATACGAAGGACAATAGAATCTAGTGTTTATCTTTAATAATAATATTATATACTCTACATCTTTTGTATGTGCTAACGTCGACTACTAATATATATTATATATATCCCCTCTAGAAACGCGCTCTTAAACAACAAAATCCTTCTGACGCTACGCATTGGTTCCCAAGATGACTACAACAAAAAGACCAAAAAAGAATAGAAAAACTTTAAAGCCCGTCTCTCCGAAAAACTAGAGAACGGCACGCACAAGTATTCTTTGGTCAGCTTTTTATTTCGCTGGAGATAGACGTTCTAAAGTTAGAAAATATAAAAATGAATACTAAATTAATAAGAAAAATAAGTTGGTAGCGACGCATCACCACATAGCACATCCCTCCTTAACCAAACTTCAAGATTTCCCTAGCTATTTTCAAATTAAAACTGGGAAAGTGTAGAGACTACGACTACACCCTGTCAGTTAATCAGGAAGGAGAATGACGTTATTGCTGATGCTGTTACTAATAGAAAGGAAACTGAGAGATGGTCCACAAATTAAACCACAATAAAAACCAAGCTCCTTCTTCGTAACCGGAATGCTTCAATTGAAGTTAATTGAAATAGGTATATTTGGAAAGAGAGAGAGGAAGCGCATAATAATAACTACATGTACCATGTACATTATGTTTCCACTTGTAATAACAATTGTTTGTTGTTTCATAAGATGTACATTTTTTCAAAACGTCTCTCCTAAAACTAAACATACGCATATAGCTTGTCAACAACGCCCACTACTATAGAAACAGGTAGAGTGATTAATACAATGAAACATTTTTGGTGGAAGGACCAACACAATAAAGGAACTTGAAGAAGTATTCCTTGAAAATTCTCCCAAGTGCTGTTCCATTACACAGTTAACATCTAATACAACAATAATGAGTAGACAGCTTAGAATTTTTTGCACAGCGAAGAGGAAGCAAGAAAGACTCCCATTAATTATAACAACGTTTCAAATGCCAGGACCAGCAATACAACTACCCAATAATTATCCTTCTCAAGTGCTCAATTTTCCACTTCCCAAAGTATTACTCCTTTAGTCTTTGACTAGCACTAACAGTAGTAATAAGAATACCACTCTGTCTGGATGTGCAAAGCTTGTAAAAAAGTTGTCTCCGGTTTTTACTTTTATGGGTTTTGTGTGATGCGACGGCTACCAATCTGAAAGTTGTTGCAAGCCACATATTCATGTACCAATATATTTCTTACTTCTCCTCCTTTCACTTAAACCTTTTTAGAAAGAAGCATTTTTCTTGGTCGTGCGTTTTTCAATCGATCGAAAACATTTTTCCGTAACAGAATATGGTAAGCTAGCGTTGTTGTGTTGGTCTTTTTCAAATTAAAGAACATTCGGCTCCTTTTATTTTCTTATGTCTAGAGAGAGACAACATTTTCATCCACACGAGAATGGGAGGGAATGACAATTTAACTCATACGGCTTCGAAAACGTAGCCACTAATTTCATTACAAGTTGCGTAGCACATGCCCAATTATCTGTTTAGCTTCTTACTTTTACTTTTTCTTTTCTTTTGAATTTTAAGACGCTAGAATTGAGATGTTTTATAATGAACGTAGTTATTAAGCTTCAAACTTCCAATTCAGCTCGTAATGATGTTACTAGGTAGTTGTTTACTGCAGATTGTGTGCTCTATAGAAATCAAAATATTACGTATCTGTTGTAAGAACGCGTGTATGAACATATTGATGTTTAATAGATAGAACACATTTCTCTATTTTACGATTGTTTGATTGCTTACTGGATGACGAGTAAATACTTAAGTAAACTTTTACAGGCATTAAGGACCGGCTTGTTACTATACTTGTTGGCTGAATTAGTACCTCAACATGTAGTAATTGATTAAGATGTTGACTTACACAATTGCTCAAGAAGGTTGCGTTTGTTTAGTTTTTGCTAACCATTTTGAGATGAGGATAAGGTGCGACCAAACTTTTTCCCCTTGGCAAAAATAACAAACTTTAAAATTCAGATGTTTAAATGAACGCAGTTTCAATTTTTTAACTCCGTGCTTTCAATACGCATGCTGAGTTTTATACAAATTTGTAATATTTTTGAAAATCTGATTAATATTTTTCAACATTAATATAACCTCTGGGTACGAACAATTATTATTATGCGACCGTCCGTTGTTAGACAATAAAATGTTTTATTTTGCTCATACACTTGTTTCATATATGCCTTAGCGTGCTTCCTTTTGTTGACCTCAACTTGAGCATAATATGTAAGTCCCATTTTGCGATACACAGTATTAAAACCGTCTCATTGCCACTTCACGTTCATGTTTCACCGAGAATGAAATGACAATGTGTCATTTGTCATTGTCATTACAGACAGACACATTCTATTGGTGAAAATGATGGTGACCATTTTTGTTGTTACTGTGAAGAAGAGAAGAAAGGGCCACACAATGAACTCCATCGTTATAGCTACTGTTGAAACATAATTTTTTGCTCATTTCCTATTTTATTTGAGCATATATTACAATGCAAAGTAGCTACATAGTTCCTGAAGTAGCATAATATAACAATAATAAACATTCTCCAACGAGCGTTGTAAACAATAACAATAATTTAGTGCCGCTCGGTACATATTTCCAGTGGGGATATGCCTTAGCATAATGTTCTAGACTGGGTAGGCTAATAATTAAAATTATATTACTATCAAACATCCAACCTTGCCTTGGGCTTATGAAAATTTATGGTCTGGTTGAATAATTTATTATATTAGACTACTAATAGTATGTTCAAAATGCTTTAAAAGTCACTGACCCGTGTAGAAAAAAATTCTTTTCATTTTTCAATTACAATTAGACACTTTTAAATTTTGATTCAATTTGCGTTTGATTGCATGTGAAGATAGAATAAATCAAAAGAGTGCGTTTGTCGCTGTAATTGTAGTGTGTGCTTGACCCGACATGACAGGTTTTTTAACAAAACCGACAAGCTAGCTAAAGAATAAAAGGTGAGAAAACCGAAACTTACCTGTGTCCAATTATGTTGACAGTTACATGAGAATGAAAACAATGGAAACATCTGCTATCTGATGTCTCAATAAAAGTACAATGAAAAGGAAGTATAAATAATAGTTGTTGTAAGCGATTAAGTATACGTAAGTCGTTATAGAAGAGACCCACAACCGATAAATCTGTTAATAATGTCAGTGTACCATGAATGGAAAGCTATTTGGAAAGCTGATTAAGCAAGAATAAATCCTGTAGTCCCCTAATAGGTAAGTGCATATCTTCTAGTATATTAAGTCTTTTGACAATATTATGGCTATTCAATAATAATAGTGAATTATTTTCCCTGTCCACTCAAACTGACATCCTAAACAAATGTATACTTCACAGGACAAAAGGATGTTTTGCTGCTGTCAGGAGAAGATTCACTTTCATAATATGGAACAATCTGGCATCGTATGCCCATTACACTTAAGCACTTCCTACTTTAATATCAAATAACAAAGTTTTATTGACACATTAGTTGTTCATTTTACCTATTCATTTTTACATGTAATTTCCCAGAGAGCTTTGATTGCTGCAACATGATCGAATCAATGTGATTCCGCATAATTTGACACGTGCTGTGGAATAATGAACATTCAGAGTTGTATTAAAATTTGCTTTCTCATTGCAAGAATATGTTAGGTTTCTGTAAGAAAAACGTCTTTATTGTATGCGTGTTTTGTGTGCATAAATATCCGTTTAACTGCCCTCCGATTTAACGATAATGCGACTCCGGAAGAGTTTAAGCAGTCACATTTAATGTCAATTTATTTGCAATTTAATTTGGTTCCGACACTTTACAAAAGTTCTGAACCTTGCAGCTTAAAACGCCGTTATTAAGTTATAAAATAATGTAATCCTCTGCCGTAAACTTTTATACAGAAAACGTGATTGGGCTCCACTTATACGCTGGACACCTTTTGCTACAATTTCGTTCTTAATTAAGTAACAGCTCTTGAACTCCGTGTTTATGAAAACACCATTTTCAAAAAACAAAGTCCGGATATAAACTTCTATTAGAAAAACTTCTTCACAAAAATTAAATTTCGATATGTAGTTGTTTGAAACTATCGCAAACTAAAAAGAGCACCAGCATGGTAACAACAAATAGAAGGACGCTCAAACTGACGACAACATCGGGCGAGCACGTTTTCCTTTCTATAAACGATGTAACTAGTATCCACTATACCAAAAAGCGAAGAAAGTACAAGTCGACAGCAAAGTTGGAGTAGTGGACTTCCTGACAAGTGCCTACAATAATAATGGTTCTCTGTAGCAGTTCAAAAAGTACAATTTCCAAATTAACTCGTTCTTTCCATTTCCTTGCCCCACTCCTCACATGCTCAAATTTTCACAAAAACTTTGTACTGATTGTTTTAACCAGGAGAGAGAAAAGTGTGCGTATGTATTACAATAAATACAAATACGAGCACATGCACAAAACTTACTTTCTTATTTCTAATCATAAGTTACGTGTAAAATTTAAATGCAAGTTTTCTCTACCCCTTTTTCTCATTTTTCAACAGCCCCACAACAACAATTCAACTCCAAAGTCCAAACTGCCACACGCTATATCCTCCCGCCATTGCATCACCAACTTTCCTTCTAAACACCAAAGTGTATTAAATTTTAAAAGGAAATGACAATTTTTGTTCCTTCACTCACCCTGCTTCCACCGTTCCTACTGCTAAAATCGCAGTAGTGGCATCAACTTGTCAGTTCAGTTGCACTGTTGTAGAGGCAATGAGTTAGAAGCGTATGAAAGTGTCTTTTGAATAACGCTAGAATAAACAACGTAGTAATACTGGTAGTGATAGCAGCGCAAAAAGAGAGACAAAAAGGGAAAACGCAGAAATTCACCTTTTGTTTCGAACAAAACCTTTCTTTTCTTAAACAAGTCACATTTTATTAGCCACATACTTTTTGGTTCTGCATACGCATAAAAACCTGCAACAAAGCGGCTCTGTTGTTGTAGGAATGGCTTCCACTACAACACTTTTTCTGTTTGCATCTCTCTCCTCCTTCCTCCTCTTCTATATGTTTACTGATGGACGACGTGAGTGAACTGTCGGTGTTTATGTATCATGTCGTATCCCACAAAATATACGAACTGTGTCAATATAGAAGTTTATATCATCATCGTGCATTAGCCAAAAAATACGACACATATAACCACAGGAAGGAGAGGAAAGTCCGTTGTAAATAAGCACCGTGATGTGAGTAACTAGCTTATAGATGGTTGGATGGATCTTCGCCAACTTAAACTTACTTTTTTATATAAAGAAATAAATAGCCAAAACCGTGTAAGTAGTAGCAAAGTTTTTGTTGGAGGAAGATGAGCAATAGAATTATTCTACTACAAACAAACGAAAAAGATACCTTTGTTATGAAGTCCACCACTACTTATTTTTACATTTTGCTATACACTTTACCTCCAACAACAACCAAAACACTGAGAATTGAACGTCTAAAAACACCCTCATATTACTACTTCCAGTAGACAAAGTCAGTCTATCTTTTCTGATTATTGGCTTAAGTAATATTGCTACTCTCACTCAATTCCGGTTCTTCTAATTTCACTGTCGCTTCCCCCCATTTCACTTTTTGTCTATACAATAGCGTTACTATCACTGTCATTTACCTTGGCCACTTGCTTGTTTCTTATATTTGAAGAAAAAAATGATGGAAAACATTATTGTCCGGGTGAATCGAGTCATGGTTTACCTGAAAACGTTTTCCCCCTTTTCCATTTACTTTTTTCTTGAAAGCGTCCTCAACCTCGAATAAAACCGAGGAACCTATCTTTCAATCTATGACTGACGCATAGCTCAGTCATAGATTGCTCTTACATACGCACCTGAGCCTTTAACGTTTCATGTTCATAGCTTTTATTTTAGAGGGGAAAATTGCTTTTAGAGGATGGAATGAACTTGACATGATCCTTTTCCTAAAAGTGGGAAAGTTCAGAGGTTCCAAGTTGTCCATGATACTACCTTCCTTCGTTTTTACCTTTTAAAATGATTGTTTTTATATAAAAGGAACGCACAAAAGTTTATGGTATTGTATGATCCTTTACGTAAGAACAAAACGCAAGCAGAAGTCGAAGTTAATTTACAATTTTAAGATAGATAGGCCATATTCAATGCGGGAAATACAGGTAGTATGTGCCTGGTTTTGGAGCTAAAAAAGCTTTTCCGGTGTTTAAGCAGGATCAAATAATATATAACTGAATGTGCCAAAGAAGTGTAAGTGCTTCTTCTACATGTTATTGGCAAGAGCTTCAAAGAGAAACAAGAAAATATTAAGAGAAAATATTTCACAGTTGTGGCAACATCTGAAACCAAGTAAACCAAGCAAGCGCTTTGACAAAAAAACTTTTACTTGTTGCTCAAGTTTGTTCAGCAAATTTATTGTAATATGAGTCAAAGGAGAAGAGAATTCATTTCCTTTTCTAAAATATGGCTAATATATGTACATCGGTCTTTTGCTCTGAATTCATTTTACTTTCTTCCATTTTTCCTTCTATGAAAAGCACCACCATAATTAAATATTTTTTTCTTTTTTCAATTATTACCAGAATAAACATCTAGTAAGTTCTTTTATGCTTCTATTTGCGATCTTTCTAGAATTTGTTTTCTATTATTTCTCTATTTAATCATCTTGCTCTATGAATGGATTACAGCAGTATATTATAAAGAAATATTCTAAGCAAAATCCAAGCCAAATTCCGTACACCCAAACTACCAACACCTATTGAATGCAATAATCCAGAATTTGGCTAAACAAACTTTTCAAAAATAAAAACTTACTAAAATGTTTTCTACTGATGGTGAGAGAAAGGATGAAAATAGTTGAGGAATTGTATAGAGATAGAATATAGATCATCATAGAGAACAATGAATCCCTTTTCTACACATTTCCTGGTAAATATAATAGTATTGTAAGCTTAATATTATGTACAACAAATTTACTCATATAATCAACAAAATGTATGTACGTTTTGAATTTTGGTTTGGTTAGGGAATAATAATGAACAATGACATTAATAAATTACCTACTTGTAGGTTTATCTGCTTTTTATATCTGTACTATAGATACATCAAAGGATATCCTATAATTACCGTTTCAATGCGTGAAGTTTAAAAACCTAGTAACACTTACATCACATCACAAAGCTTTTTGAAAGCGTATAAGTGCTAGCTTGTGAACGCATCCAAATTTCTGTATTATCAAAAGCAATAAGACATGACAAGCTCCTAAATTTCATGTCTACGTTCGCGATTGCATTTATTGTTTAATATGAGGGCCCTTGTTAAACTACTCATTTTGCTTGAATACTCTTCTATTTCCATCTCCGTGGTTGTTGAATCTTCTTTGATTTCATATTATATTTAGTACGTTCTCCAGTGACTGACTCAGCATATTTTAAAAAGTAAACATAGCAAACTATGCAATTGTGCTAGAATAGTAATTCAGATTCGCAATGGTCTTTTTCATTATAATTCTTCTAAAAATGAGTATCATGCAAATAGTAGCAAACTAATACTGAATAATGTAGAAGGATTGAACAGAGTATAAGCCTGCGAAAATTTTTAATTTGAGATCCCATCACTGATCTGATAAACCGAAACAAATTGATCTGTCTACCCCCTGTGATTATAGCTTGAGCAGGTACAGTGCGATATTGTAGCCCTTCATACGAAAATGTTTTAAGTAAACCCAGCACCACTTCATCAATATGTCTAGTGTTAGAATTGTTTATTATAGTGCAAAGATAATTCACTTTTACTTTCCACTT
Organism: Lepidocyrtus fimetarius; assembly: GCA_036507315.1. Taxonomy (NCBI): domain Eukaryota; kingdom Metazoa; phylum Arthropoda; class Collembola; order Entomobryomorpha; family Entomobryidae; genus Lepidocyrtus; species Lepidocyrtus fimetarius. Next base: position 65,438 of record JAANSO010000114.1, read on the forward strand.
AGGAACGTACAAAAATCGTTCATTACTATTATACTATGCTTCAAAATGTTTACTTTTTGGTGAGTTCTGACCAAATTTGTTTTCTACATGATAGTATTTCCGGTGTACACGTCAGTCATTTTTCCTATTACGTACCTACGCTAGTTTATGTTTCGTTACTACAGATGTATATATTTCATTTAATGAGCAACAAGCATAAATACCTTGTCTTCATGTTACAGGCACGCTTGCATAAAGAACACCGCGATTTGATGCTATTAGGTTGTCCATATTATGCCAGTATTATTAACAGAAAATAACTCCAGTCCATGTTTTCAATAGTTGGAGAACATCTTCAGAAAATCATCTCATAAATGTCGTCGAATATGAAGTGAGAAAACTTCTCGCCAGATAAAAGGCCACATAAAAGCAAACGCTCTTTCCCCTCCTTCTTTTCTTAACCATCTTAATTTGTTACCACTACCACGATTCCACTATCATCGTATCCCATCGCTGCACACAAGTTTCCTCTTCCTTCTCCAATTACTTCCTGACTGGTCAAATTACATAAATTTTACTCTAATTCTAATAATAGAAAAGACAAACAAGGGCTCACTTTTTTGCTGAATAAACTCGTTATTATTGCTACATTAGAAGTAAAATTAAAGAAAAATTATTTAAACCAGATGTTTACTTGTTCGTTTTCTTTGTCAGTTTGCATTGTCACTAAAACAAGAGTATATAAAATAACTTTTTCATGGTTTATTTATCTTTACAACACATTCTTATGCATTTTCCCGTTAAGTTTCTTAAATGCAAAACTGCTTCTATATTTATACAAATAATTGTGATATTAACTACTGTTTCAAGCATATTTCTTTATATGAAATGAAAATATAAATACAACCTACCTAACCTAGCACTTAATTTTATTAAATTGATGCACTTTAGGATAATTGCTAAAAAATTGAATGCTTACAATGATAAAAATCAAGAAAAGAAGATGAATTTTCACATAGGTAAGTTTGCAGAAGGTACAGTGTGCTGTTTCATTTATTGTAAATATATGAACAAATTATAATAATTGATTATGTTAGATAACCTATTTCTAGTAGCTTGTAGAAGTATCTTAAACAAGAAATAGAAGAGCTTTCGCTGTAAATGGCAGCATCATTTTATATTCGGATTTTGTCGAAATATCCGTCTTCACTCTTTCAAGTACTGGTTTTGTAAGTTTAGCCATTGAAAATGTTTTCATTTCAGAGAATAAAAGCATATTGTTATTATTATCTTGGAAAGTAAAGATTTTTACATTATTCTAGAATGTCAGGACCAGCAAAGGTTACTTCGAGCCATTCTATGTAATGATTTCATGCTAGTTTACAAAGGAATTTTGCCAGATTCAATCAAATTTTTGCTTATAATAGGCAATTTTAGAAAGTATTTACATAAGGATATAACATTAGGCAACAAAATGTTTCTCGTAACCTAAAGTAGCTGCCTGAATTAGAGAAACATGTTTTAGGTAAGTTGAAATAGTTGAAAAGGAAAATGCTTAACTGTCGAAACATTAATAATAGCAAAGGAAAGTCAAGACGACGACGAAGGTAAGAGGATTCGTTTACTTAGAAAATTTGAAGAAAAGCACAGAAAATCTGAGTTGTGTAGAAAGCCAAACTTTAATTTGTTACTTTTCTTCTCCCAGCAGTATTGTACTAAAATGAGACAGATTTCTGCTCACCATGTTAAGGAATGCAGTGATCAAGAACGAACGATTTCTGGATAATACCTTTAACATTATTCAATTTCATATACGTTACGTGGATTTCAAGTAAGAACGTTTGTGTTTCATAAACTACATTGCTTCAACCATAAATCTTTCTTTTCTACTCAAAGATATTTTAGTTTAATGACGATATTAACGGCGGAAATAATGCGTAGTACAACCAATGATTTGCAGCTATTTTACTCAATACTTTAATATACATAGGCTTGGCTGTTTTCTCAGCATCCAACAAATAACCCTTTCCTGTCCGTGCAATTCTGCATGCACGAACTTAATAAAAGAAACTGATTTGCAGAAAGAAAACTGCCTCAGGAAAAATACACAAAGTTCGTTTTTAGGGAATCATACCTAATTGCATGAATCGTAACAATTTCAGACTTTTAGAATAACAGAGCCTTTCCATAACAAGGTATTGTAAAAAAAACTCATGCAACATACATACTTTTCTCTATGTCCGTGTGGGCGAATCATAAAAAATCTTGAGAAAATCTTTTTCTCTTGTAGGAATGAAATTAAGAGAATTTTGGTGAATATGTGCAGCAAACCACAAATTAGAATTTCCGGAAAGGAAAATGCCAAACCTATAATAATGCGATCAGCAAGTAGCAGAATGTTAGAGTCTTCCTTGTGTACTCCAGGCATATCTACAGATAAGTTCATTGTCATTAAAGACAGTGATTTTTGTTGCTACATGAAACCATGCTCCTTTCACTCTATAATAGTAACGTAATTTAAGTAACAATAGACATTGGTATAGAATAAAAACGTGTATATTGTATATATTATGTATGTTGTTTACATTTCTGATATGAGATAACAACGATGTTTTTTCTTCACAAAACAGCTTCATCTATTTTTCTTGCTTACATTTCAAATAATCAGATCTAACCAAAGAATCAGATAATTATCAGGTGGAGCATCGTTTTTATCAAACAGTGAAAATGCACATTCATTGAGAATTCAATGTAACCCAACAAAAAGTCTACAACAAACAATTCTCACAGCGATCTCCATAGATCGTTAACAATGAGCTTATATGGTGTGTTCATTATGAGAAACAGGAACAGAGTCAAGAACGGAAACAAGTTCGCTTTTTGGTTTGTTCCAAACTGAAAAATAACAACCTTTAAAACTGAGAAGATGCAGGGGTGTTTTGAAATCTTTGAGTTATTCAAATGTTTCTAATCTCATTTCACTTCATTATCATCTCAATGCTTGTGCCACATATGAAATAAATACTTGAACTTTAATGACCCATCAGCCCACACAACTTTTCTGGCGAGATCTTTTGAAATACCAGTTTTTATAATTTAGAACAAAATTGTCGGTTTTTTAGTACTACATTTTGGTTGATATTTTTGTTGATTTGAAGTTAAAGGAAGGAAAATCCCAGTGTGATATGAATATATTAGTTATCTGTCAGAATAAATATTCAAATATTGGTATATATATGAACGTTTCAAACATTTTAAACTTTTACGCTCCTGTTGATTATTACCATCTAAATTCGTATCATTATATAATATACCGGAAAGGCGACAGTGGTTGTTTCGACAACAGTGGCAATTTCATGGTCCTCGGTTATATGCCTGCAGGTTCGAGTATTATAATACTATTGTTTCTGTGAAATGACACATACATGTTTTAGTTGTCATTTGCCTACACAAAGTAGAATTGTGTTCATTTCTAGAGCGAAGCAATAGATTTGAAATAGTGATCAGGTGTGTGCGGGATCGTTGCATGAAAACGCCCTGTTTTATGTGTTTCTGTTTGCTCATTTTTCTGAAAGCTGTTGTCTATGTTTGTCGGCGGGATATAATCTCTATGAATCAGATTGTTCATTATCATATCGTTATTGTTATTATGTAACAACCAAGAAACATGAAGGTGTAAGGGTACAATATATTTATGAGCAAATTCATTATGTTCCAGTAAGAATCTAGAAATGATTGTTTAAAAATTCTGCTTATGCATATAAAAGGCCACATTTGACGAAATAACCAAAGCTTTTTACATGTTGTAAATGATTTTTTAAGCGAAATAAATGCTCACCCATAAAATTCACAATATTAACATACAAATTGCATTAAAACGTTCTTTAAACCTTAAACTCGCAAGTTCATAAAAACTCAATTCTAAATTTTTGATGTATAATGGTCTAAAATGATATGGTTGGTAGCAGAAGTGGAATGATAAAAGAATTAGAATCATTGTTCCAAATAAAGCTGCTGATTATCCATGAATGATGACGTAATCCAATCGGGTACAATTCAGAAAATAGTAATTAATGCTTTTTATGATCATGCTCATATAAAGTTTTCCGTGAACACGTATACAATCAATAAAAGAAAAGATTAACATTTTAAATTACAGCACGTAAGTTTAAAATATTATTATTGGGGTTTTGGAATTGGAAGACAATCGACACAGTCGGTGACTTCCATAATACTAGGGTAAGCTTGAACTTGGAATCAATATCAAACTAAAATTCATTAAACTCAAGCTCTCTTTTCAAAAGAATCATATTACTTGTCGATTTGCGTGATATAGCCTTTAAAAAACTAGAAAATTTTATGCACATGACTTCCTGTTTTCATACCGATTATAATTATTCTTTTATTTTTGTGCGTTTTTGGGTTTTACGCAACGTGCATGTACGCACAAACAGTCATTACACGCCTTCTTTAAAACAGCTAGACAAAATGCACAGAATGACTCATTCATATTTAAAGCCCAGAAGTGACAATGGTTTATTCAACTTGTTCGGTCGAAGCCAAAGATGACAAACATATTATGCCCTTTTACGCTTTATTACTTGCTTTATGTAATTCATTTTCTTGAAAAATTCGCTAAACTTTTTTCAATTTAAAAAAATTAACATGAATCAAGGGATTATGCAATCGACAAAAACGTGAGCATCCCAAATATTAGCTAAATTACCGTCATAATATTTGTAAAAACGCTGCTTTGGTGGGTTTTATAGCTCAATATAAAATGACACTTATACGTCAAATATATTCTTCGAAAACTAATTTTCCCAACATAGTGCAAGATTTAGTATTATGATCTAATCTTAAGTTGTATTGTATTTATTCACGAGTTTTAAACAATTAAACTTTCACGTATTAAATATTATTTTACTGTTTTGTTTGTCAACGTTATTATTGTTGCGTCATGAAACTAATTTAAATTCTATTTTGCACCTCAACCAGAGTTTCTAAGTAAAAAGGCACAGGAATATTTACTCAACAGATACTTAAAATCAAACGTACCGTTGTTAAAAAACTCGATTTTTGATGACGCTTTTATTAATCTATCAGTTTATTTGGTTTATTGCAATATTAATTTAAAGTATTCCAAGTGGATTTGGGGTGATATTGTAGATTGTGGAATAAAAACTATAGAATTAAGAAAACAAAAATAATGTACATTCGCATTTTATATATTTTATAGTTTTAAAAACTTCTTCACACTAGTCTGATAGGTACCTAAATATTACATGGAAATATTTCTGCGAGATCTACGCAAAGTATTCATTCTCCTTCCAGCTTTCCCTATTTCCGTATATTTAGAGATTATTAGGATTTGCTGCACGAATTTAACATTTAATCTTTCAAGACAACCTATGCATTTATGTCTAACAGACAAAAAATCCATTACAATTAAATGATTATGATAATTTTCTGGATTCCATCGTGCCTTTCTTGAGCTAAATATAATTTAATACAGAGAGGAAGATAAAAGTTCTAATCAAAATTCTGATCATTTGTTTGAAAATTCATAAGCGTTTCACTTGTTGCAGGTACCCCTTTATAGACATAATTGTACATCACATTTATGGTTATTTGTATGCTGATCTCCAACAGAATGACCCGTAGTGCCAAAAGCTTCATCTTTAAACCTTTTGGCGCACCAGCACTTCTTTAAAATGCACTTTAAAAGCAATAATGAACATTCTGGAAGGAAACACCGACTTTGTCAATTTTCAAACTTCTTTGTAAGTTGTGCATATTAATATTTCTTTCCTTTTACTTCATTGAGATATAAGCAAACTCTTAAAAGGCGCAAGTCATTTGTTTTCCATAATTATTTTGCAAGGTGGTCATAAAGACGAAGAAAATTTCACAAAATTTATTAAGGCTTTAAAGTTTTGGTACGGTGAACATATAAAATAAACTTTAGATTACAAGTCAAATACGACGACCCTGTAAAGAATTAATTTAGAAAGGACTGATTTCCTTTATCAGAGGTATAGCTCTGACTACTAATAGGTAGTTCAAAACTTTAGAAAACTAAAATTAGTTTTCACTGTCATAGTTTTACCAAATCTTCTCGTTTGGAAAGGGAAAACTGATAGTATAAAGTTATAGGAATGCACTTTATGCGCACAAAACTGATATTCAAACTTGTTGGATACATATTTATGTATGTAAGACAAGAGAAAGGTCTGCCAATGGCTCCTTATTGTATTCTATTGTCTATTTGAAAATATTACAAAAATTTGAATTTATTTAGATTGATTATGGGGTATGTACTGTTATGAATAGTATACAGTGGACAATTATATTGTTTACGTGCAGAGAAGTAAAGTGTCCTATTATTTTAAACGGGATGGATGAAATAGCATAAATATTTTTATTTTTAGAAAAAGCAAACCATTTCGAATATTCTCATTGTCTCTGAAAATTGATCAACTACAGTCTTTAAGGGTTTACTTTTAGAAACCTTTGCAAAATAGTATTTCAATTCGTAATTTAATTCATTCTTCCACAAAAGAGTTTGATTATGTTATTCAAATAAGGTTTTAATTTATATTACATGTTTGAAGATAATTGAATTAAAAAATGTTTAGGGGGAATAATTACGCTGTGATGTCAGCAGAAGGTCTAGCCGGAGCTGGAAATCAGGCAAACATGGTGCTGATTAGGAAGCTATATACTACAATATACTAGTTCTATCCTGTCATTCAAAGGCAATTTTGTTAAAATGGCATTCGGGGAACACAGTAATAAAGAGCTCATTCATTTTAAAGTCACGTTTGACGAGGAAGGCTTTCCACGGAAGCTGGAGTGGTGCTGATAAACCAGAATTGATAGAGAGGAAAAAGGAAAACTTGTTTATTCCTTAGAAAACTTGCTATTAGCACTCTCATAATGCAATTTGTTTCGTTTAGTAGATCGCGGGTGTTTGACGTGAAGAGAGAAAGAAAGAAAACTTCTGCTCATACAAAATTCTGCACCGTCCTCATCTTCGTCGTCGTCGAAAGTGAAGAATGCAATGTTAAGGTTTTTCCAACTTGTCTAATTGTATTCTACCTCCAGCTTCAAGCAGATGGATGTCCGCTTCTCTCCAAAGTAGTCCTTAATAACGTTACAATTTCAATGACGGGAACAGTCTTCCAAAATCTAATAAATGCTACTCTCCTACAACAACCATACACCCCCGAGATGACTATATGGTTGTTATTTAGTCAGCAAATGCTTCTAAAACTATTGCTTGCTACTAACTAGCATTATAATGGGAATAAGTTAATATCCTCACAGAAAGTTGCGTTCACTTTTCACAACAGAACTTCCTTATTCTTTCATCATCAATCCTCAGTGAAAGGCTAAAAAATATAGTTTGCAACCAACATTTTTAGCATCATCGTAAATGACTAAAATTGCCTTCTAGCCATTTGAGTCCATTCTATGCTTGCACTAAACCTTCTTTTATTTCTAAATAGAAACCCTTTAGAGTCTATCTTATACGTTTTTGCTATGTTATGCACCGTATGTTCTTTAATGCACTATTTTACAAGTAAAAAGTTTCTTATTAAGTATCATTTTCCTTTGGAAAACGTAGTTTTTGTAATACAAGGAAACAGTGATGATATCATAAAGAAGACTTTAAGCTCCTCCATTACCTCGCTCCTTTAGATAATTTATTGGAATGATTTCATGTGTATCTCATCATTCCAGCTATTACTACCACCACGAACACAGGTTTTACTTTCACTACTCTGCTTAAAGACCACGTTTTCTGCATCCCTTTCTCTTACATTATTTTCTTGAAAAAAACTTGTGAAAATGTTAAGGAAAATAAATTTTATAAGGAGTAAAATACCCCAAGGAAGCAACAATTAAGCCCTATCCTAAAGACTACGATAATGTTATAGGGAGCTTTCTACTGCTAGTCCTAGCATAAATAAATCCAGTTGCTGCATGCAACGCACCATCACCAGCGCCGTCAGATTAGATTTAGTCATTACATAAAAACGCACTATGATATTGCTTGTCCTTTTAAAATAAAATAATATATTGTTACGAGCATTAATGGAGAAGATTCAACAAGACATACTTATTCCATACATCTTATTCCCAAAGCCATGTAGCATAGCACAAAAAATTACATCGACGTAAAACGAAGCAACCTACCGGGAACGTACAGAATGGATTGTACAAAAATGACAAGGAAAAGGACAACACTTTCTCCTTTGTACTTGTAACATGTCATGATTATGTCGTAAAAGGTAGACGCACGCTTTTCTTTTTTCAAGTCTCTTATACTTATTTTCCCTCTTAATGGTCAACAATGGCTATTTTAGAGCTATGTAGCATGCTTT
>JAANSO010000115.1:0-73584 GCA_036507315.1 Lepidocyrtus fimetarius
TTATGCATTGCATCATTTATGCGAAAAGCCTTTGGTTGTAATAACATTAGCTTGCCACACCAAGAAATTACTTTATCCAGCTTCAGAGTGTAAATACAGCATCAATATTTGCAAAAACGGTAGCTGCTCAAAGTGACCCATTGGCAAAAAATCGCGAACGGTGAAATGAAAAATCAATATTTTAAAAATACATGAGAAGTTAAATTTAAAATTAAGTAGTCAATTTTGCCCATTTAACCTCGTCAAATCATTAAAGCGAAAAGCCTTAGGCACTGGTTTCTTTCATTTTCACATGGATAGGAATGGTCAAGACAGAAACCGTGGCAAGTCTCCTCACTTACGCATTGTCCCTACTCAATTCTTTTGACAATTTCATTTTATTTTAAATATTTTTTAATGTCAGTTTGTACACGGTTTGCAAGTTTTCAATTAGTGAGGATTGTTCTTTTAGGGGATTGAGGTTGCGGCAGGTTAATTGTCAAAGTTTGGTAAGGATTGGTAAAAATTTTAATTATTTGGGTTGATAAGCTCGGAGAATTTTGTGGGGTGATTATACTGTAATAATCATAAGGGATTAATTACTAATGAATTTAAATGTTTTATGGGTTTTATAGGTTCCTGTTGAGAAGGTAATCAACATTTATCTTTTACCGGTTTCTTTATCAATTTAGGCTTGAAGACAGCGAAGATGGTTAAACGTGTTTTGTTCGTTTGTTTGGGTGAGTAATTTTTAAAGAAATGTATGATAGCGATATGTTGTACGAAGTGTTAAATGTGAATGTGATATGTGAATGGTTGACAATTTGAAGCGTGGAATTACAGACAATACAATTAACAAAAGGTAATTATATAATGAGGTTGAATTTTTAAATTCCAGGGAACATATGTCGGTCTCCAATGGCACATGCAGTCTTTGTGAAGCTTCTTAAGGATAAGAACTTGGAGGATGAATGGGAAGTGGATTCTGCAGCCCTGGGGTCCTGGCATGTAGGAAATCAACCTGACCGAAGGGCGTTGCGTGTGTTGACAGAGCGCGATATACCAAATTTCTTTCATGAAGTTCGCGAGGTAAATTTTATAACTGCGGTATAGGATAATCTTAATAATTAATATAATTATATTGTTAACTGCATAGATTTTTTTATCATAGGTAAAGAAACAAGATTTCACTCACTACGATTACATTTTCGGGATGGATAATGAGAATATCAGGGCATTGAACGCTATGGCACCAGAAAACTCCACCGCAAAAATTGAGCTGTTGGGAAGTTACGATACTGACAACATTCTCATCATCCGGGACCCCTATTATGTAAGTTTTCAAGACATTTTTTCTGTTTTAGAAAAAATGAAAACTAATGTAAAATGTCTTTGTTGTTTTACAGGATGACGATGATAAAGGATTTTATGACTGTTTCGACCAGTGCTTTCGGTCTTGTCAAGAGTTCATCCGAGTCAACACCCCCGCACAAAAATAGATTTTCCTTTAAGGGGGAAACTCTCCACACAGAAACATATTTCTGTAAACTCATTCCATTCCACGGTAAGGAACGGTTGATAAAACGCGGTATATCTTCTTAAACTTTTATCTATGTAATCATGAAACGTAAAAGATAATGATGATAACATGCCATATAAATATTATATTCTATTATATTTGTGTACATTTAGAAAACGTGTACCTAAAACTTAATTGCAAAGAGTGAAATAAAACTTTTAAATGCTGTGCTTTTAGAAAGTAATATATCTCTTCAAAATTCATTTAATACACATCATATCATACAATTACGTCATTTTTATGTGCTTAGCTCATAACCATTAAAACAAACCCTTATCTAATGCAACTTATTTTTGAGGTTGAAATCTACACTTTTACTTTTACCATGCAGTAATTTAACTTACTGTTAAATGCTGCATATCTGACAGGATAAACCACAATGATAAGATTAGTGCATGTCACCTAATATTAAAAGCATTTGCTCTATCCTGTCCGCCCGGCTATAGCTTAACATAAGCGTCATAAGGTTAAATGCACTCTATGTTAAGCTATCGCCCGGCGGACAGGATAGAGCATTTGATTTCTACTTTACATATACCTTACCCTTCCGAACCGAGTACTTTAATACTCATGGCGTAATGCGCAAAATTATTTTCCGTTAGTGACATAAATATCAAAGTTGTGGAAAACAGTAGAATTATGAAATTGAAACCGGCAAAATTTGTGGTAGTTGGGGGTGGAGGGTATATTGGTTTTCATATAGGATTGGCTTTGTGGGAAAGGGGACATTCAGTTATTCTTTTTGATATTAATCAACCTGAGAAATTTTGGCTAGATAAAGCATCAACAAAATTACAATACTTTGACGAGCCAGAGAAAAACTTTGAGTCCTTAATTTTCAGTGACAAATCCAGGATACGATTTGTACATGGAAGTTTACTGGATTTGGAAGCACTTTCAAATGTGTTTGAAAATGCGACTGGAGTTATTCATTGTGGTAAACAATTTAATTAGCTGCTTACTAAACGTGTTGAGAATAAACTACTTTTAAATATTCTTCAGCATCTTTTGGAATGTCTGGAGTGGAGCAAATGCCGTCATTATGGACCAAAACGGAGGAGATAAATATAACAGGAACGGAAGTGGTTTTAAAAGCATGTTTAGCTACTGGAGTTCGTGTTCTTGTGTACACTAGCTCATTCAACGTTGTCTTTGGAGGGCAAGAAATCGTCAATGGGGATGAATCAATGCCTTATTTCCCCCTTCATCAACACGTTGACCATTATTCTCGAACAAAAGCTATAGCTGAGCGCCTTGTTCTCTTTGCTGATAATCAATGCAGTCCGGTCAAAGATAAGAACCAGGAAGATTCTCAAAGCACCCCACTTCGAACGTGTGCCTTGCGTTTAGCAGGAGTGTTTGGGTTAGGAGAAAGGCGACACTTGCCCCGAATAGTGGAATCTTTTCCTTTAATGCGGTTAAAATTCGGATATGGTGAAAGTCTACAGCAATTCTGTACAATTAAAAACGTTGTCCAAGCTCATGTCAAAGCTGCGGAGTGGTTACTAGTGACCCCGCACGTTCTAGGGGGCCAAGCTTACTTCATCAGTGACGGTGCTCCAATTAACACTTTCGACTTTGTCGATCCTCTTCGTGAAGCCCTGGGATATTCTCCTTTGCCCGAAACGAAGCTTCCAATGTGTGTTTTGTGGGCGTTTGTCTACCTAATTCAGTCAATACATTCAATATGTTCAGCCATTCATCCTTCACTTAATTTTACTCCGTTCCTGGCTCCAGCGGAAGTCTTCAAGACTGCTGTCACCCATTATTTTTCTATTAATAAAGCGAAAAATCATTTTGGGTTTGTTCCAGAACGCCCCAATGATATATCTGATGTTGTGCAATACTACAAGGAGCAAAGTGAAGCAAAACGAAATGGAAACTTTTTTGGAAAGTTTGGCATTAAAACTTTAATTGCAATCTGCGTTTGTATAGCAATTTTTAGCGCAATATTTCTATCTTAAGTATATTTACCGGAAATGCATGTATCTGGAAAAATATTAGCACATTTCGCGGTTACGTCAAGAAGAAGTAAATTTGCATGGAAATTTTGACAGAAGCAGTGGTAAGCTTGCTTCCACGTGTCCATTGCAAAATACATGACAATGTGCTAATAACGGCAACAAATTAAGATAAGTTTTGTAATAGTAATGCATGGCTACACTGTATTAGTTATTAATTAGCATCGAAAACGTGTTAATTATTATAATAAATAGATATTACATATGAACTAGACAACCATGTTTAGTTGACTTATTGCAGCAACTCGAAATAGTTTAGGATCCTGCTGCTGCGCTACAAACTGATAAATTTAAAAGCCCAATCAAAAACGACATCCTGTCAAGCCCACTTTTGTTCCTCTGGATAAACGCATTGCATAAGAATCTTCAATCTATTGTTGAATGTGATAACAGAATTGCCTTTTATACAATACATACTTGAAACTTGAACGTTATTATGACTTATTTTATGTAGAAAATACATAATAAATACAATGAAACAAGCCTTGAACTTAATAACTTCTATAGGTATACCTTTTTCTTGCATACTTTTCCATTATTTCCATCCACTATCACTGTTGACAGCCACTTTATTTGTTGCTCATTTCAGTGCCAAGGTCAAGTTGAAATACAATCCATGCAAAGTCCTAAACATATTTTTGTTCATTTTTAAAGAGATTGTAGACATAAACGTGTTGTCAACTACTTTTGTCCTCTTTCTTGATAATTTTTCCCAGCTTGACTCCTTTTTCGTATACCTAAATTTCGGAGAATTTGCCATTGTTAATTGCAACTTTTATTGGCTAAAACTGTGACGCAAGTGGCAAATCAGTCTAGTTTTGACAAAACAAGAACAAACTGCACTTTTGTTATCTTGAAAATATCTTTAAAGTTACCGGAACAATATGTTGGGCGTCACAAGGAATCACGGCATAGATCACGTCCATCCACAAAACAGACCTTTGACCAGGGTAATTTATAAATGCATTTTGTGTGCTGAATGTGTGTTGTTGGTTTGAATAAAATCTATTTGGAATATCAGGTGGAACTTCACGTTCATTTAGATGGAGCCCTTCGTCCCGAAACCATTTATGAACTGGCTGTGTAAGCATGAAAGTTAAAATAGTAAATGCAACAGTGCTTATCAATGTCCATGTTATTTTTAGGGAGAAAAAAATGAAACTTCCTGGAAAAGGGACTTTTAAAGAATTGCAAGACTATCTAGTATGTAAAAAGCCGGAAACTTTGGAAACATTTTTAAGCAGATTTGATGTTATTTTAGGAAGTATTCAGTAAGTTTGCATGTAATTACGAGTATGAGTAAATACTAATAGATTAAATGCACATGCCTGGATAATTCTAATTTGACAGAGGAAATTTAAAATCGTTGGAAAGAGTTGCGTATGAATTTGTTGAAGATTGCGCAAAGTCGGGAATAATCTATTCAGAAGCTCGTTTCTGCCCTCATATATACCTACCTGATGAATTACAAAAGCAAAAGGTAAAGAATTGCAATTTCGTAATTAATCTAGATTGCTTTAGAAAAATATTTGTCTGTTTAATTGAATAGGAGAAATCCGAGGAAAGTAAAAAATGGGTGTGGAATGTGACAGAAGCCATGATTAAAGGTTTAATTCGTGGCGAGCAAGATTTCAAATCGAAGGTGAACTTGATTGCCTGTTGCGTCCGCGGCTTTCCGGATAAATGGTTTCATGAAACGATTGAAATCGCAGCTGACAAGGGCTTTCACAACGGGAGAATTATTGGAATTGACATTGTTGCTTTGCCCTCCACTGCAGATGGTTTGCATTCAAAATATAAAATAATTTGCAGTTATTACCGTTAGCAAATAATATTCATTTTGCGCTTTTAGAAAAACACATGCTGGAAAACATTGCCGTTGACATTTTTGACCAAGCCATGAAGTTGGGAATCCGGAGAACCGTTCATGCCGGAGAATCAGGCCCTGCAAAACAAGTCACTTTTGCCATTGACACTCTTCACGCAGAACGGATTGGTCATGGATATCGAATCCATTCGGATCAGAATGTTTATCAGCGGGTAAAGAAAGAACAAATTCATTTGGAATGCTGTCCATGGTCATCCATGCTTACTGGTTCTATTTCACCATTTGAGATACCCCATCCAGTAGTAAAGTAAGCGTTGATAATAAAATGCAATTTAATAAATTTTTGCAATAAAGTTTTAATGCTGGACTAATGTTATAAAAGGTTCTTTGAAGATGGATTCAACGTATCTGTTAATACGGATGATCCTACGGTTACAGGTACTCATATGGATGATGAATACAGACTTTTGAGGAAATGGGGTCTTTGCGAAACGCATTTTGTTAGAGGAGTAAGTTTTATCATAATTTGTAAGAAAAATGTGTAATCAGTGCAATACATATAACTGGTTTCCTTATAATTTATATCCAATAATATTGTAGAATTTTAATGCTGCCCGTTCCTGCTTTTTGCCTGAGAATGAAAAAGCCGATATTATTCAACGAATGGGGAAAACATACGGATTTGTCTTAGAATGATTCAATCAATGACATCAATTATATTATATTAACTATTAAAACAACTAATACCAGAAATAACTTCCTTTGTGCGCAGAGTACTTGGTAATATTTTATTTAGTTTATATTTTATGTAATTACATTACTACGCATTGTCAAAGTATCTTAAGTTTACCTTATCATATATTAACTAGTACGTTACAATGTAGCAGCGCTTGCCTGGAATTGAACAAGAACTACGAGATATGTTACGATCACTCCAGTTATCTGTAGTAATAAAAATGGAAATACATCATAATTAGTTTTAGAATGTCAATTTTACAATAATTTGCAGAGACATATTAAAACTTAAAGAACCTTACAGTTGTTAGCAAAGCCCTAGAAATAGTAAAGTAGCCCATTGCCGTCAACTCAAAAGGGGTGTCCTTGATGAAAGTTATCATTTCCGTGAGAAAGCTGCCAAGACCACGACAACGCTTACATTGATCCTGCATCTCATCTGGGTTTAGGGGCGATATTCCATTAACGTTCTTTCTCATAACATCCCACTTTGACATCCTTACCGGTGACCTCAACATTTTTAGCTTTAAATGCATGACGTGATTCAGGAGGATTGGATTCTTAAGTTTAAAGCCGAAATTGTTACAAACAATTGTCAGAAACATTTTTTTAAAAAGTCGTTCCTCTTACCATATCTCTCAAAACTTGTGCAGTATTACAAATTAGCACAAGCTTAACGATGATGATAACCCCACGAAAGATTCCAGATATGCCCATTGCATTGCTCAAACCAAAGACAGATGTAATGTAAGCGTTAAAACAAAACGCCGTAGTTAGTTCCGAACAGAGGAGGAAAACAATAAAGCCCATGACGCTGGAACATTCCTTCCAGGTTCCCATCAGTTCAAAATACATGGAAAATACGAAACTGATTTTCTCAAAGTCATCCAAAGACTCGTCTTCACTATTTTTTCCACGCCGTCCATTGCCATAACGTTGCGATTTCTGAAAACGAGAGGTAATTCCATGGGCGTCATCATAACTTACCCCAAAAACCTCTGAAATGTCCCCTTGAACTGTGTGGATTTTGTTTCGATATCCTCCAAGTTGAATTCTATTCGCTAAATCCAATTCTGCCTTGAATAGCATTTCTTGTGTCTCTGTGGCAAACTTTCCAAAATCAAGAAGTTTCCCAAAGTTTGGCTTTGCCTTTGCATCAGAATTTTCTCCATTTTCCACCTCATTTTCTTTAATTACAGCCCAAATCATATTTACAAAGCCCATCATAACCACCAACAAAGCAAACATTGCCACTTCTAGAACATATTCTCTTGACACGATGATTTTGACATGTTCCAGGATAATCTGCATTATGATGCAAGGTATGTTAATCAAATCCAAACCGATTCGTTTGATTGGGGGAACATACACAAGGAAAATTTCTGTTTGTCTAACTAAATATGAAATGCCAATTGTTAAAAGAGCTACTTTCTGACTAACTGACCATATTTGCAAGCATTTTGACCAATTGTTGAGTAAGAATTTGTCGTGCTGTATTGAATTATAACCGTGCTGAACTTGTCCTCCAAGTAATTTCCCATGAATTGAAATTATTCGAGGAAAACTGATTAGAATGAAAATTCTTGCGATTATATTCGCCCCAATAATCAGGATTCGATGTAAACCAAATATGATATCTTCCAAAGAGTTTTCTGAATGGTCATCGGGAATATCTTTTGCGGATACGTTGACGTAGTCGTTGCTATCCTGTAATGGAACCTCTTCCACAATTTTATTCTCAGGAATTGAAGTTTCTGGTGGAAATTCCAAGCAATAGGAGACTTGGCGAACTGGAATAAATTTCAATCTTTTGTAAATTACATCCGGTTTTAGACTTGGGGCATATCGGAACTGTCCATAACTTTCTAAAATAGCGTTAGCTAATACGAATCCCAAACCTAACAAGTTTATTAAGGTGTAGATACTCAGGAACCAGCGTGTACTGGAATGAATATTTCCAGGAGTGAGAAGGCAAATATTTGCTAAAATCTTCAAAACCTTTTCTTTTTTCATTTTGAGAAAATTGTGAATTTGAATTGGGATAAGGTGGGCTATGGAATGAAAGGTTTGAAATAACTCCGCCAATGTCAATTGTTCAGATATTTTATGCTTCCCTCCGAGTTGCCCTAATGGATGCCTTATCGTACTGTTAACATTTACTCCATTAAAAAAGATATGCATCTCTATTTGCTACAAAATGGTTAAATTGTAATTTATTCATTTCCAAATTTTTCGCAACAATCAATCTATTGAATTTACAAATACAATGAGAGCTTCAATTCTGATATTTTAAATATTCTGGTGACGTCGACGTCATTTTTAAAGCTTGCTCAAATGGAATCTCGAAATGTTTCACTGTTAACTCCACATCCTCCTTTGGAATCATCGGGAAATACTTGAAAATGCTAGGTTTCATTTCCATATACGATGAAAACGTCTGAACTTCCCTGGTTTCTTTCGTAATCCAAATAATCTCCTTGCCTCGGGCACAAACAGCTTGAAAGTCATCGTTGGAAATGCTTAAATAACGGAAGCAGTATATTCCTTGGTGAACAAAGACAGAGCGTGGGTTTCCATAAACTGCATCAACTCTTGGGGCAAACTCTTGAAATTTTCTAGGTTGTAGCTCAATTGTGTAATCTTGTGGGCTAAGATAATTCGACGGTTTCTAAAAAATAAGTTTTAGTATGTAAAAATACAAGTCTGAAGAATTTTTGCAATAGTTTCTGCAATTGTACCTCTCCCATTAGAGCATCCCCGTTTTCATTAACTCTTCGAACGGTGTTCTCATCAACTCTTTCAAAGCGATAGTTAAGACCACCTGCTTTCCCGTGATATGGTAAATTCTCAAGCCAAATCGGTTCTTCTAATGGTATTCCACAGCCAACGTCAACCAAATAAGTTCTGTCTTTACCCCTTTGACCTTCAACTTTTTCTTCTCCTTTCTGTTCTTTTACGGCATACCCTGGAATTTTTACTTTGACTAGGAAATGACTAACTGGAATTCCAGTTCTTCGGAAACAACCTCCAATCAGTTCAGTATGGAACCCTAAGGATTCCAGTTGTAACTTCATGTGTGTATTTAAATGCCCACACATACCTCCTTTTCCATGGAGGGAGCCTTGAAGAACGGTTTGAAAACCTGGGGGGAGCCTTTCGTATGGTAGATATCTCCCGAAAGATGTCATATTCTAATTTAAATAATTAATATTTTATAAAAATGGCAGACACGAAATTTAATAAGTTTTACCTGAAATGGGAAGTTGAACAAGGAAGCCTTGACGAGTTCTTTCATTAACCCGATTCGATCCTTAAGGAACAATTCCTTTGGATTCAAAATATTCAGGTACTTTTTATATATCATTGTAGCTTTCTTACAAATGACAAAATGCTATGTAATTAATATGGCTTGAATAAGAAAAGAAAATTATGACATTATATTTTTTCACCCGGCGTTTCTATCAGGTACAAAATAAGTGTTTTATAATTGGTTCACTCATATGTCTATAATTGAACCAAATCAATTTAACATTTTAAAGTTTTTATAAATGGGATGGATGGTTCTATCTCAGAAAATAATAGCTTGACAGATATACGTTTATCCTTTTAGATATACCATTCGCACGCGTGTTCCTTTGTGAGATTTTAGATTGGATGATTTTTAGTCAGGTTTACATACATTTTGATTGGAACATCTGTTTTATCAACTTTAATCCTTTATTATACTGTCTGCATTTACTTTCATCTAGCGTATAACTCCTGCTGACGCTTTGCAATATAAATCTTTCAGCTTAATTCAGTTTCCAGCAGAATTCCTTCATACAATGCAATAAGAGGCTTTCCAGTTAAGGTTAAATCATATACGGAGGAGGATATAGTCGGCAAAATATGATGGTAAATAGTAATGCCATATTTTACGTTAAGAAGAGTATATGTAAGCTCTATCCATCACAATTCATGCATTTAGTTGAGAATGTGAAAACATTTAATTATTTTTCTACTTTATAATAGCTTACCATTTAGCGATTAGCGTAATATGATGCTGTTTAAATACGTCAAACAAATTTTGGATTGCTTACCTGCATTTGATGCTATTAAAAATAAGTTTTCATAACCTTTCATGACTTTTGTGATGTTTGTTTCCACAAAACATCTTAGGTTGCCCCAGTTTGCTCCACGGGCTCTAACAAAAGCCACTCTGTATTCCATGAAAATTATGCAACCGTTGAATAGAAGATTTTCTCTTTGCATTAGTTCCGCTTAAGTTGTTACACAATCGACTTTTGGTTTAATGTGACGTATCGATCATCCACAAGAGAGTTAGTTTTTCGTTTATTTACATAATGCCACAAACGCCACTCGAGATAGTGAAGAAAGAGTTTTGAGGAAGTTGTTTGTTGGTGAAAACATAGAGTTCCCCTCCCCTCCACACCTTTTATCTCATTGTTGTTCAAATGTGCATTAAAAGGCGTAAATGGAAATTTTATTTCCTCCCACATCGTCATCAAAAGCTTTTTCATCAACCTGACTTTTCATAAATTATTTCCACAAAGCATCCAAGTCTGTTTAAAAATTCTTTCCTACATCAGTGAAGCATTTTCTCTGGTATTTATCTCAACAGCTTTCTCATCTTATGCATTTTTTATGTTCTAATAAAAAAAACGTTGTATTTTAGCTCACCTATTTCTACAAGTGCTTATAAGCAATGCCTAGGCTATAAAATGAAAGATTTCTCTCTAGTTTCTATTACAAAATTTTATTATAAGAGCATTTGTATAAAAAAACGATTGTAAAAAGATCTCTCATGTTGTTATATCTTTTCAATTGTGAGGAACGAACGTGAACATGAAAACATTTGGCTTTGCATGTTTGTATAAGATAATGCGGTTATATGCTCGTGGATGTTCTTCTGATGGTGATAATAAACTCCTTGGACTTACCCTTTCATGAGACAACTTCTCTTATACATCCTTCCTCCACTACTCTTCATAATATTTGCTCACATTCTCGACCCAAATAACTTGGTTGACTGAAGAGGAAAGAAAACATTTGGGGAGAAAGAAAATATTTTGCTTAAGACAAACATTTAAACATCATTTCATCCCTAAAAGATCACACATATTGAAGAAATAAAAATAAAAGTAAATTAGAAATTAAAAACGAAAGAATTTGCTAATTTTGTGGAGGGGTGAAAGGAGTGAAGATGATGAGCAACAGGAAGTACGAGAAAAAGGAAGGCTGGTGTTCCAAAAGTCTTTTAAGGAATTACCTTTACATCTTCAACTTTTTCTTTTTACTTGGAGCAATCACAGTTTTGTTAATTGCTGTGTGGAGTGTGTTGGCGGAACATGGATTCATTTCATTGTTATCTGACGTGAGCTATCCATGGACAAGTTATCTTCTCCTGGCAGCAGGGGTTTTGGGGTTAATAGCGGCGGTTTTTGGATTCTGTGGGATTGCCAAATGTGATCGATGCTATCTCTTTGTGTATATTCTCCTCCTTTTGCTTATCTTCCTTTTGGAAGTTATGGCTGGAAGTTTAGCGTATATTTATCGGGAACAGGCTTATCAAGAGTTGCAAACCAGGTTGAATTTAACTTTTGTTGAGAACTATGGAAAGGAGCCGGCTGATGCTATGCCTAAAACGGAAGCTATTGACGAGATGCAAAGGGAGTTTCACTGTTGCGGAGCAAATTCTTTTGAGTGAGTTAATTTATAGTGATAAAAATTTAAATGATTGAATCATACTTAAATCCTACATTTTTAAATGAAACAGGGATTGGCAGTACAGCCGGTGGCGTCTTGATGGTTTAGCAAAGGACAATAAAGTTCCTGATTCTTGTTGTAAGACTGAAGGACCTGAGTGTGGGATTCGGGACCATCCGTCAAATATTTATTATACTGGATGTATTCATAAACTCTCTGATAACGTCAGAAACCATTTGGGATACTTGACCATTTCAGGACTTGGTCTTTGTATTTTACAGGTAATAATATATTTTTTCATGTGCATTGTTTAATATTTATATAGTTGAGTTATAATAAATTAAATACATATTTGTTGCAGATTATCGGAGTAATCTTCTCATCCTGCCTTTACATTAAACTGAAGGAGGTTGACATTACTGATCTCTAAAAAAATCGTGCCAGAAAATGTAGAAACGGTATCTATTTAAATTTTTAGTAAATAAATAGTTTAAGTGAGCAGCACAACGTCCATTTGTAATTGAAGAGACGAAATTTCAGCAACAATAATGAAAATTAAGCCGTTCTTTAAATGTAAGTTTTTAAATACCTAATAATAAGGTGTATTAAGCCTGTAGGTCAATACCAGTGAGCTACACAAATAATTGTGTTACAACTGCCGTATATTTATTAAGTAAACAATTTGTACGGTTATCAGTCTTATTTCCACTTGTGTTCTTCCTTATCTTGCCTTCTGTAGAAATATTAAACATTAAACGGGTGCAATGTTTAAAATATTATGTAGTTTTGCAGCTTACAAAAAAGCCTGATTTTAAATCCCTTGTTTGACTTTTTAAAATAGCAAGATCATTTTTTGTAGTACTTTTGTATTTACTTCGCAATTCAAAAATTCATGTCAATTTTAATTGCTTTCTTCATAATCTGTCTAGTTACTAGTTGATAGTAATGAAAAAGTAAACGTAATAGATAACAAAAGCCAAGAATAATTTAATAAACAATATTCCCAAAGTTTCAACGTCCATGAATGTGCTTTAACTGAAATACTGAACAAATGAACAATAACCAACTTAATAATATGATGTAGCAATTTAAAAACAAAAGTCACTATAACGGACTTCCAGAAATTAAGATAGTATTATGTAATTAAGGTTTTTTGTACTTGCGCCAATGTCAAAATGTAAATAAAGAACTTGATTAAAAGAAAAAGTAGTAGATTTTAGTTAAGCGCTTTAATTATTGCATTGTTTTCACGTAACGGATTTCATTATGTGATAAAAGATATTTTACAAAAGAGGACGATCAGTTAAGAATTTTGCACTAAGTATTACGTAAAATTGAAAATTTACTCAAATTTCAATCCTTGCGCCAAGGGCAATTCTTTCGTGTAATTAATGGTGACTGTGGAACGTCTCATGTACTGCTTCCATGCATCAGATCCAGATTCCCGTCCACCTCCAGTTGCCTTCTCTCCTCCAAAAGCTCCTCCAATTTCTGCCCCATTTGTGGGAATGTTAACATTAACAATTCCACAGTCCGAGCCTTTGGGACCAAGCCACTGGAAGGAGAAAGGAAATTATTATCAATAATTGAATAGTACATTCCAAAGTTAAAAGGCTATTAACCGCTTCCTTACTTGAAATATATTTCCAATGTTTTGAGTGAAAATGCTGCTGGATAATCCCTGTTCAACTGAGTTGTTGATTTTGATTGCCTCATCCAAATTTTTAGTTTTCAAAGCGTAAACAATCGGAGCAAAGGTTTCTTTTAGAACGACTGGGCTATCGTGAGGTAATCCAGTTATGATTGTGGGTTCCACGTAATTTCCTTCTCTTTGAATGACCTAATAAAACAGTCAAATTAATTATCATTCCAACCAATTATTATTGCATAAACTAAAAAGGCTTACATTTCCTCCGGTTACTACTTTTCCTCCAAGTTTTTTCGCCTGTTCAATAGTATTTAAGTAATTGTCGATGCTAACTTTGGAATGCAAAGGTCCCAACAAAGTTGTATTATCTAAAGGATCCCCAACTCGTTTTCTGATTTGTTCGTATGCTTTTACTAGGCGAGAAACTACTTCGTCGTGAACCTACACATAAAGTATTAACAGTTAATTAAGTTAATAGTCAGTTAATTTATGTTTTGTAAGTTTTAACTTTACTTTTTCGTGAAGAATAAGACGTCGGGTGGTTGTACAACGTTGTCCAGCAGTTCCAGCACAGGCAAATACCGCCGCCCTCACTACCATATCCACATCAGCGTCTTCTGCAACAATAATCGCGTTGTTTCCTCCCAGCTCCAAGATTGTTTTCCCAAATCTTTTCTGAACTTCAACTCCAACTTGATTCCCTACAGCAGTACTTCCAGTGAAGGACAACAAAGGCAAGCGCTTATCCTTCGCCATGGCACTGCCAATATCAGCTCCTCCACAAACCAAAGAGCAGATAGCTCCTGGAAGTCCATTCTGTTCTAAAACTGAAGCTACGATTTTAGTTGTAGCCACAGAACACAAAGAAGTGGTTGGAGCACCCTTCCAAACCATGGTGTTTCCACAAGCCATGGCGATAGCGTTATTCCAGCCGTAAACGGCGACAGGAAAGTTGAAAGCAGAAATAATGCCCATGGTTCCCAAAGGATTCCAGTTTTCTATCAACACATGACCAGGTCTTTCAGAGGGGAGCATTTTCCCTTCCAACATTCTCGAAAGTCCTGCAGCGTAGTCGCAAATATCAACGTATTCTTGAACTTCTCCAATTCCCTCGGGCAGAATTTTACCCATTTCCAGGGAGACTAGTTGTCCAAGTGGGGTCAAGTTTTTTCTTAAAGCGTCCCCAATCTGTCTAACGATTTCTCCACGCTTTGGAGCTGGAAGCTCAACCCATGTGCCCCAAGCTTGTTGGGATTTCTCTACGGCGTTGTTATAGTCCTGGAGTGACCCCTGGACTACTTGAGCAATTGGTTTGCCAGTTGCTGGACTCACAGACGTTACAACCTTAAACAATCATTCTCTGTAATATCCTGTAAATAACCACTGATTCATACGTAATTTTAAAAATTTAATACCTCTCCGGATCCTTTCCACGCTCCATCGTAAACTCCATTGTTTTTTTCAGTAAGGCCCAAGTCCTTCAAAAATCCGTATTTTGGATCATTCACGAGGAAAGATGAGGATGACATTTTTCTAATCAAGTGCGACTGTGTCACAGAAAATCGAAGGAGATGGTGTGTGTTGGAGGAATGAATGGACAATAGCTTTGTTGCTGTGGATAACCCAACTTTAAAACCGGCTGTCATCGTGATGGCCTTCAGTTTGATGCTTATGTCCAAAGTTTTAATTTTTTGCCAATATATCACTCTCCTTTTTTATACAAAAACAGTAGCTGATAAAAGGGGGATGGGCTAAATGATAAGCAAAAAGAAAGGCTTTAAATGTGACGTGGTTCTTATCAAATTAGACGTATAAAACAATTAATAATTTGGACAGAAACGTAGAAACGTGGAATAAAAAGTGATGAAATATATGAAAAACATGAAATTATGTGAATTTTTATCCGACACATGTGCATACACGTCACTTACCCACTTAATTCTAATTAATTATCTAAAACTTTCCAAAGATAATCCTTCCCTGGAGAGCTTCACGTGCTGAGATGGGATTTATAAAAACACTTCAATATTCCGGTTCGTCAAATGATTGATTTCTTTAAATGATTGATTATTTTAAATATTAAAAATGGGGATGCAGAAAATCTAAAATTGATTTCACTGCTAAAAGGATAATTAAAAACTAACCCAGGCCTACAAATGATAAGATTTTTCCTAAACTTTTCCAGTTTTATGTAATTTTGCGTAATGAACATGCATAAATACATTAATAATGTTGAATATCCTTTTCTATAGAATAAATGTACTCTTAACATGTTTATGTTTGTAGATAATCAAGGTTGTTTTAACCTTGTTAACCTCTTCTCTTCGTAAACCAAGTTTCCAGCCGCGATATTAAGCATAAGCAGCACTCAGAAAAACTCCTTACATAAAGATCCTCTCGTACGATAAGACTGATCTTATCAACCATCCCACCCACCAACCTTTGTAAAAGCCTATTTCACCGTGTATAATAATTGTTAGTTTAATTAAAACTCACAGTATGCACTTAAGCATTGTCCGGGGTAATTCAGGAACGTGTTTGTGACATTTCAAGTGGACAAGCGTAAGGCATGATGAAACTTTTTGTTAAATACGTTTACCCAGCTTACATAAAATAAGGTTTGTGAACGTGACAAACAAAATTCCATGCATAGATTAGTCTGGTCTGAACAATATGTTGGCGCTGCAATTTATTATGCAATAAGTGACAGATTGTTATCAATAAATTGTATAATCCAGTTTTTGAAAATCATTTTAAGCCCTTATTCCACGAGATCGTGTCAGTCTTTTAGTCATCATTTAAAATGTTTGCGAGATAGAAGAACAAAAGGAAAGGGTCATCGATATCGCGATCCATCCCGTTTAAGCATATAAAAGTTAATACAAGACAGAGAATGGCAAGGTATATGTACAAACCTGAAAAGCACAATGATTTTAAATATTATGGCAATTAAAACAATTAATCTCGGGAAATATAAATAAACTTACAAGTCAGTAAAACACTAACTATTTTCTCATAAACTACATCAGTCATGTCCACAAGTGCCAACAAGACCACTTCAAAATTCCTGTTTGTATTTCATATTTTATCATAGGTTTAATTGGGATTTTAATTGGCTTGAAATAAATGATTTTAAACAGCTTACGAATAAGTGCAGTTCTTGTCCGACTGGTATTTATAGACCCCTTGCAAAGTCGAGTAAAAAGGGAACCAAACTACATAAATAGATACAACCATTGTTATAAAAGTCAGCGTTTTCGAAAACATCGCGTCAAACAAAGATTATTTTTGACTTTAAATTAAATAATTTTGAATAATTAAATAATATCACACAAATTTGCAATTTGTAATTAAAATTCTAGCAAAAATTGAGTGACTACAAAATTCATGTGGATAGAATTTACAAAATAAAGTCTTTTAAACGAATAAAAGGAACAATGCAGGTCCATTCCATCGCCATTAAAACAGGGCAATTGCCTTTTTAAATCATCCATTGTTATTCATTTACCAGGAATTTTAACAGATTTTATTACTTGCCCAAATAAACTGTGTCGCTTACTTATTTACATGTTCGTCGGTTTAATAAAAGCTATTCTTTTACAACATCATTAATTTGCTAATCATTTTTAATAATCATTAACTTTGCTATTTTTTAAAAAAATAAGTTAATTGTAAACGATTTCAGGCAAGATTTATTTATAGAAATTCAGGAAGATTGTTTAAAGATTTAATTGGGAATAGGTAATAAAAAGCGATTCTAGACTGATAAATATGAGTTCAGTTAGTTCTGTAAGCATGAAGTATGTATGTACCCAAATGGAAATTGCTTGGCAGGAACAAAATATTGCAATAATGACACTGCAAATAAAAAGTCTGCCAAGCCTGCAAAGATAAGAACTTTCCGTGACATTTCATGCTACAATTTACTTAAAATTGAATGTTTTATAACATCCATATTGCCCAGACAAAACCAAATTGTTTCATTTGAATGGTTCCTACTTGCAGGGTCCTTCCAAACAGAAAAAACATTTTCTTTAATGAAGAATGATATTCATCTGTGTATCCAGATCTAAAAGTAAAGTACATTTTTAGTTATAGTTTGATACAACTTCTCCAATGTCATTTCATTTTAGAATCTTTAGGAAAGAGTGTTTCTTCAGCGAACATTTCCTGAAGGTAATGACCGACACTTCTCGTCCAATCAGAAGTATCCCCAAGCTTGCTCAGTGTGATAATCTGTAAAATAGCGTTGTTGTGTATTTTTTTGGTAACAACACCTCAAATAAGGTTCATTAGTATTATCTATTAAAAACGATTTTGATAGTTCGTAGACATAGCAGAAATGCATCAATTATTTACAAATTTTAAATTCATAAACACATGGTTTAACGACCTGATAGCTTCTAGGATATGAAACGGTTTAAAAACGAACAACAATCCGTTGACTCTTGAGTCCATCACCGCTTTACTTTCCGGCATAACAAACTCTGCAAATAGCTTAATCAATCAAAAAGAGGTTGTTGCTTGAAACTGACAATCCAAATGCTTTCTGTAAAAATTTGTATCGCATTCTACAGTAATTTAGAAATTAGTAGCATCACATAGTTGAATTTACAACAGAAGGCTTAAGCAGTAATATTTATTATGGAAGTAGTGGAAATCAATGAGCAAACGGCCAGTTTTGTCTCTTGGTGAAAGTTTATTTTCAGTTAATTACTTATTTCTGGAGGGAATACCTTGCCCTCCAGATTTTCCACGCACTGCGAGCTCTCACTTCTCATGCAAGCATTTATATAACTGGTCAGTGCTCACATAAATTCCGATCGCATGAACTAGAAAAAATTGTCTTCATGGCTACGGCCAAAGCTAAAAGTTTGCAAAAAAGTAGGGTTAGGAAGGAGAGGATATTAAAAAGCATAAAAATTTAATTTGCTTACAAACCTTGCACATTATTGTGGATAGCGTGACAGACAAACAAACGGTGGGGGAACGAGGAGAAGGGTTCGTAGTTTGGAATGACAGTGAAATAGCACTCAAACTCCGTTCATCACTTTTAGTGTGGCAGGAGAAAGCTGAGGTGTTCCAAAAATTCTTGTTTGCTTAACTAAATAACTTTATTTTCTATTTGTTAAAAACACCTGCAAAATATTTTAATATTTACATTTTATTATTTTGCAGTACAGTGCTATAAAGACATGTTTTGCAACTTGCAAGTTAAAATAATACCGCTGAAGCCACCTTTTCAATGTAAAAATATACTTATTGAGTGAAATTGTCAGGAGAAGGTGATAGTCAAGAAAGTGTTTTTCGTTAAAAGTGTCTGTAAAATCGATTGTGAAAAATGGAATGGGGTTCATCCTTTCCTGCAAAGCGGTTAGTCTTATTCATGTAGATGAGTAATCAGCAACGGCGACAAAGAACAAAGGAAAATAGCAGTATTAGCTCAGCTTTTACTGTTTTAAGGTGAAAGTTTGCCGGTCTGTGCAAAATGAAAGCAGGACATAATAAAGTTCAAAGTGCCAAATTAGGGACATTTTTAGTGTTTAAAAATATTTTAAGTTAATAAATGTAATAGTTGTAATGGAAAAATTAAGTTGTTTAATATAGTCGACTGATTTCAATCTTTCATTAATTCTACTACTGCGGGTCGCAATTCCGGTATAAGTTTACTGACGCATTACTAAAGTTTTTATATTAAAATTAACTTTAAAAGGTTAAAGGGTATGAATTAACTGAAAAATCTCAAAAATAGTCATGGACGGTGCATTGGGGAACACAAGCGTAATGAGTTTTGGGAAAGTGCCTTGTACTCCCATCACGGGTGTCCACGTAAACTTTTACGATATTTTCGGCGATGTAGAGCGAGTTGGAACAGGAAGTAGCTGTGCCAGTAGCAGAAGCACTATCAGCATTTCCAGTGGAAAAAGTAGGATTAGTGACGAGCTATTGCTGGACGAAGGAAACAAGAGCCTTGTTTCTGCACCGCTTTACTGTTACAATTGCAAAGAAGATATTTTCGGATGTGTTAAACTCGATCCTTACATTTCATTCTTGCAAGATAAACAAGCTGAACTTTTGAGCTCTTTGCATCAGGAAATTCGATTATTAAAGAATGAAAATACTGGTTAGTTATATTTTATGCAGTATTTAATTTAGTCAACAGGTCCTTACAAATAATAAAATATGCCTCGATTACCGGCCATTTTAGATTTTTGCTTGCACAATTCATCAAAACTTCCGCTTTATGTCAGATAAAATTTAGCATGTGTTAGAGTCACGCTTTTCTTCTCCGGTTCAATGTACCTACTGAGAAGACTGCTGGTGTACACCTCTGGCTCCGGAAGTAGTGACAGGTGGTAACAGGACACTAGCCATCGATTAAATAATGCCTTAATTTGAGTAACTTTATTACTCTGCAAGATTTTTATGAAATGGGTTTAAATTTTAGACGATAATTAAAATTTTCAAAGAAGGAGTATTGTTATGCTCTAACTGGGATTATTCACAACATCGATTTATTAATTAAATTGGTTTTGTTTTATTCTTGCAGACCTTAAATTCCAAATTCATGTAATTTTCCGTCAGCAAGAGGAAGGGACACCCATGTTAGAAAATTCATTGAAAAAGGTAAAATAATTTTATAAATTATTAACATCGGCGCATGCAGCGCGTGCTATGCTGAAACAGAAACGGTATAAATCGCGTATTGATTGCATTTCATTGATCGAACTTTGCTAAGGCCACGGATACGTCTAAAATATTCAGAAACGAGGAGGAGGATAAACAAAAAATAAACAGACTTGAGCTGGAATTGGAATCGGCAACGAGAATGATTGAGGAATTAAAGTGGATTCAGCAACATTATGAAAAACGAATTAAACTACAAGAGAACAAGATTGATCATTTAATTGTAAGTTGAAAACAGTTGAAAATTACATTCCAAACGTTTTTATTAGATTAAACCTAATTAACTAAAATCTTTGCAGGTACAACTTCAAAGACAGCAACGCACTTACGATAATTTTGAACCATTTCCTTTCGAGGTATTAAAACAAAAATGTTAATTTTAATTAACGGTTAATTAATTTTGTATTTTATATCAAGGTCATTCCTTCCCTTTACACCTCTCAACCAGGAACTCCAGATAGCGCAAATGTGGGAGGGTAAGTTGAGATTTTTATTCATTTTGAAAAAAGCATAAAATATCGACAAATTATTACTTTTCAGACGACAGCCACAGTTTGAAGGGAAAGGAGGGTTTAGTCCAAATAGAGGAATGTCAAGCAATAGAAGAAGAAGCTCAGCGCAGTCAATTCTTCCGGAAAATTATAAAGAGCCAGTGGCTACGCTGCCACCCATTAAAAATTACGAGTTGTCTACTCCTTCCACCTCCCTCACTCCATCCACTAACGCAGCAAACGTAAATAAATTCCATTCCAAGTCAGCATCAAAAGCACAAAAGTCCTCGTTAACTAATTTAAACAGTCAAATAACACCTCAAAAATTTAAAAACAATTTCAACTTTGACATTTAATTAAATGGAATCCCACCCAAAACCAAACTGGACGGGAAATGATATAATTGAGCTACACGTTTGTATTTAAATCAAAAATCTATAGAATAATTTGGAGTACTTACAGCCTACATAAAAGTATTATTAAGTTTTAAATTAAATTTAAATTTATGTTGTAATAAAGTACGCTAATTAATATCAAAAATTGTATATGCATAGATTGTTTAAAGAAAGCATGTTAAGCTTGCCATATTGGGAAGTGGCATGTGGCAGATTAAGAGGAAGTGTCATGTCAAATCCTGAATAGCCTTTGACAAATTTATTACTAGCTTGTAAATCCCATACTGATGAAATTACAGTAAATCAGTTCTTTATAAAACCAAGTGGCTTAGCAAACGAGCAACAAAGACCAAAATGTATTAAAAATTATGCACATTTTGGTCTTGCTTGGCAAACGAGTATCATAACCGGTCATTTCTATTTACTTTGTTGAACTTGTATGAAAAGCAAAAGGCAACACCGCATCGTTGCAATTTTTGATTGAGGATGTGCACAGAGAGTTTTAGAATTTAAAACTTTGTTTTGGATGGTGATTGATTTACAGATAGAAGCTGTAGAGGAGGGAATGTTACGTCATTTCATCTATCACACCATCAGTTTGAATCAAACCTAGTGCTACATACAGTGTAATTAAACGACGATGATTATGTAGATGATGCTGATATGAGACAAGTTATTTGAATTGTAATAATACAACCAAATGTAATAACGATTGCCCACCGCACAAGCGTTGGAAGTTAATTTATTCACATTTAGTCATTATCTCCCACTCGTTGCCTTTTTCTGCATGCCCCATTACCTACATCAGACTTGTGTAAAGAATTAGAAAAGAGAATATAATTTCCATTTGTCCTCTTCCTCCCTTGATGATAAATTCTTGTGTTTGGCCATCTTGTGTCAACTGTGATTGATCGAATGCATGCCACTTTGACAACATCAAACAATTCAAGAAGTGGAAATTAAAGAATTTGCTTATGCAATTAAAGATACCTTTAAAGTATAAACATTCCATTACCATAAGTAAACAGATTTACTCATTAATACTAAATGGCAATAAATGTTTATTACTTTTGTCGTTTTCAACAAAAAATTACAATTTTTAGGAAATTTTGGTACCACTAATCTTTAAAGAGAGTAACGGACTTATCAAGGAAGGTGAGATTTTGTATAAGTTGAGAAGCGAAAATATGAGGGAAAGTTTTGCTGAATCTTATTAACGCAGTAATTTCATGTATTTCATACCATTTTTGCTACTTCACATTACTCTTTGAGTTTTCTTCCAAGCTTTGTTTATGTGAAATATGGATGGAATGTATCAGGTCAGAATGCTGTTGATGCTGCTTTTTCAAAAATACTCATTTATCCTTCCAATCCTGTGTATTTAGAATCTCATTACATATTAAACATCGACTTCTGTATGCGAATCATGATGCTCGGTTGACTTTTGACACTCCAGCGGGTCTCAAAGGAATTTTGTAAGGTTTATCCTCGTTAAAATTTATTGATGTTTACACAAGCGGCTATAAATGCCAAACTTTATATCAGCAAGAATACATACCTAGGCATATATATAATCTCATTCATATTTTTTAATTATTTTGCTCGCTGTGGGCAAGATAAAGTAATCACATCAACATCCGATCCAGAAAAATAAGGATTGAAACTTGAAAAGAATCTCGTCTGAATTTTTTTTAACTTTCAAAGAATAAAAAATGTTCAATATTTTAGATTTTGAGGATGTATAAAGATCGATAAAAAAGATTTTGGTTTTTTTTGCGGAGAGATTTATTGTGCAAAGTGAGTTGCACATAACTGTGAAATGATACCTGTTGAGCATGAATTCTTATCTTTTTATTACTTCCACGCAAACGTGATGGAGAGGAAGTACAAATAAAATGTTTGTGGGGGCGAGACGATCTACAAATAAGGTATTGGGTCAGAGACCGACAGGTCTTCCGAGTCCCCCATGTGAGTCTCACAGTATTGTACAACTCCCAGTTAGGTAAATATGTCATCAAACCTTCGCCAACTGTAACAAAAGACAAAGGAACATATGAGCTTATTTAAATCAATTGATTGTTGTTTTAAAATTACCAAAACGCATATTGTATACGTGATAAGATGTAAATACTTTTTAAAAAGTATGAAAATCAGATCCCAACATGACAAGATTAGGGAACTGTATCATATCAGGCAATCCTTCTCACGCGGTTGTATTTAACAGTAAAATATTTAATGACTAAAAAAGGAAATATTTTTGTTATTTTCAAACGAGATTGTGACAACTTTGCAAATATCTTGTTTTTTAATGTCGAAAGGTTTTTTAAGCACATTTGTGTGTGTGCGTAGGTTGTTAAGAGTAAAATCTGCGGAATCCTGCGATTAAGTAGTACTTACTGCTTAAACCTCATGCCAAATAAGTTTTTTTGAGAGCATGTTGTTCAGGAAATTTTAAAAACCCTTCCTCTTTTGAAAAAACCCATTCAGATCTTTGAGCAATGTTCCCATATCGAAATATGTGTGCCTCATTTTGATCTTCAATAGAGAACTCAAATTGAGACTACGCATAAGTCCAATATGCTTTTTCTATAAGTGATCAAAAATAGCAAAATAAGCTCCCCATTCAGATTTCCTTGCCCAAACATGTAAGCTGCTTTCCCTACTTTTTAAATAGAAATGTCGATGATCAATATCCTCTTTTGAATGGTTTAGTGCGTCCTTTCAATCGCAGTTCAATCAGGTTATTATTTTTTTCTTTGAATTCATTCACCAGCAAAGGCGCTTTTTATTCATCTGATGGCATTATGGCTGCTGCGTGCCTTCTTTTCTCCCTTTGATTTCCTTTCTATTGAAAGGACAAGAACACGACAGAATGAAAATCAGACAAGGCATGCGAGCTTTTTATTCCATTAATATTTACTTAAGCTAGGGAAAAAAGCAGGCCCAAGAGGCTTTTGTCCAATTCCAATAAATGAAGGAAAATTGAAAGAAAATAGACAAGATTAATGTACATTCATACAATATTATTATTACTCTGTTTTTCCATATCTTTTCTTTGTCCAACTTTAGTTTTCTAAATCCGGTAGTATCCTCTACTTTAGCAAAAGGATTTTACACAACCTGGGTGACATGTGTATTTTCAGGACGAAATATTTGCAAATTACAAGCATATAAGTATAATGAATGATGCTAAATAATGCGCTTTGAGGGGAAAAAGCTTGAAGGAGCTCTCAGCTTAAATGTCTCTATGCCCAGTATAAAAAGTGACTTTGATGATTTGGAAGATTTGGAAATGTGTTTGCAAAAATTGCTATTGAAGTGTGTGTAAGCGCCAGGGTGCGTGTGTGTGTGGCACGGTTTTCAAAGATGTGAAAGGAAATATGCTCAAAGTTTTAATAGGAGCCCGTTTTGTTTAGTGGCAGATTTTTTTAGCAAGTTGTAAATGTAGTGGATGCTAGTGTTGTGTGGAAAATAGATTTTATAACTTGGCCTATAGTTTTTCTTGCATCATCACCACATTATTGCATCGTCATCGTATGCATCCTTATATGCTTTTTCCACCGCATATTTTTTACTGGGTTAGTTTGCCTCTTTTAACTCTTTTGCAGCTTTTTTATAAATACAATTATGGGAATAGACAGAAAGAAGGTGAATAGTGCAGAAAATTATGGACCGATTTCGTTGTGTGGATAGCTCTTGTTTAGAAAAGGAGTGTTATTATTATGCAACTGCTCTTATTTGGACCTCATCTTAAACGAATTAGTTTTTTTGTTATCATTGTAATGATATATCTCTCAGTTCCAACATCAGGTATTTGTTCCCTCACACATTATAAGAGGCTTCTCATGATAATGATGTTGAGAAAGATGTTGATGAGTTGGGCAGATGTGATGATGACTGAATGTAGGTAAATAGTAGTTTGCAATCCAGTAAAATTTATAAGATATACTCATGATTCCCCTCATTATCAACATCATTATCAACATGTTTTGCTAATGCTAAATAAACAGGGTATTAATTTTCCATTGCAAAACGTGAGCTTCAAAAAGACTTTTCTTTAATGTTAGAAAAAAATTCCGACTTGACTAAAAATTTTCTCAGAAATTAACAAAAGGTTAAGTTTTATAAACTCTGGAATGTCATTTGCTATTAAGGCTTACCACCTGTGGTAGGGAAAAAGAAAATTACTTGTCTTCTCCACTCATTTTCTTTCATTCTTCTTCCTTTTCTCGGCGATTATATTTTCTCTGCTGCATCACAGGGAGCCCTAAGCAATTCACATTGATTTAGCAATTCCTTGCCATTAACTGGATTAGTATTTTTGAGCAGTTTATCATGCATAATGTCATCTCATTCCAAATGGCTTTTCATGGATTCTCTCAACCAAATCCTTTTTCTTATACGTTTCTTGGAGAAATCTAATGTTTTTTGTGCTTTCAAGTATTCACTGACTAAATCTTCCATGAAACAGCTTTAAAAAACCACCTAAGCACTACCTCCGTTCTTTAAAATAGAATAGAGAA
This sequence comes from Lepidocyrtus fimetarius, assembly GCA_036507315.1. Taxonomy (NCBI): domain Eukaryota; kingdom Metazoa; phylum Arthropoda; class Collembola; order Entomobryomorpha; family Entomobryidae; genus Lepidocyrtus; species Lepidocyrtus fimetarius. The sequence goes on from JAANSO010000115.1 coordinate 25,593, forward strand.
GCAGAATCTATATATTTTCACACAAGACTACATAAAGAAAACGTTCTTTGTTGAAAACAAAACGGGCTTCTACTAGTCTAGTCTGTTTTTGCATAGAAAACGTGCTTCTTTCCTATTACTTTCCTTTCTACTAGTCAGTCTTACTGGATATTTCTCTTATAAAAGTAATACAATATAATTATCTATTCTCTATCTTCATATCTTCCTCTCTCTGTATATCTACTCTTGTATAGGGTTAGGTTAGGTATCTATTCCAAATTTTCCCTATTTTTTCATTTTCTGCTCAATTCTTTCCTCTACACTGCTACTTGCTGTAATCATCATCATCACCACCACCACCTATAGTTCTGCTCGCTCACAAACGTACCTCACAAGCATAATGTTTTTAATTCAACCTTTTCTATTCCCGTTTGTGATATCTCTTGCTAAACTCTCCACTGAATAAAACCTAAAGGATTGTTATATAGCCAAGTGCGAGTGTTTTTTTTCTCGTGTACCTTTTCCTATACTGATGGACTATGTTTGAGTACGATTTGGGCTTAAAACGTGAGGAGGAAAAGAATTTGGAGTTCCGAAACCAACAATAACCATTTTTACCATATCACCCACCACCACCACCTTTATCATACGATTTTACAAGACAGACGGACAGACAGAAATATAGGCAATACCTTTTCAAAATCCTTTTAGGCATGTATTGTTGCTGGGTGTATGCAAGTTTCTCCCGTGCTGGTTAATTAATGAACTTTAAACATTTAGTTTTTAAGTAGTAATAAAAGTAAAAAACAATTTCAAGACAATATTTATGGTTATGTAATAAGCATAACCTTCCCTGTAAGTGTGTGTAAAAAGTGGGTAGTAAAAAACGAATAATATTTTAATTATTATATTGATCAGCAACATAAGCACTTTTTCCATGCAAATAAATAAACTTTAATTACGAAAAATAATAAGAACCATGAGAAAAACGGTCATAAAGTTGTGATCATGAAAGAAAGATGAATGCCATCGTCGTGTAATACATCATAACTAAACATTCACATCACACAACCACTGAAAAAAACATTTGGCGAATGAATTACCCTTTTTGCCCGTTTTGCATTCATTTTCTAGTCTTAAAATTTACACCGGATACAACTGGCTAAAAAGGAAAAGAGAGAGTTTATCTGTAATTCTTGCAGTCTTAAAAAGTGTGAGATGGAAGGATGGATAAGTAGATTAGTGACTATTCAGTAATATGTGCTGCTACTAGCAAAATGTGTAAAAATGTTCTGAGTGACTTGTACTTCCTCTCTATTTAAGAAAAATCTGTATAAGATATTTACGGAGAAGCTCCAATCACGTATTGATGCAAAAAAGTTAGGGAAAGACGTACTTTTCCCGTAGAAAATTGATATCTTTCCATTACTTGGTAAAAGCCAGAGAAAAATTTGCCTTATTTTTTGAATATAAACACACACCAAGCAAGATTATGTAATCAGAGTAGAAACAGCATGAGAAGATCATCAACATTCAAATCACTATCTTCATTTTATGTATGATCGCCCTGGCCAAAAGTGAACAAGTATGTGCCACTTATAAAAAAACAACTTTCAAATCAACAGTTCTACTTGGTTTCCTCCCCGTGATAAGCAAAAAGTAAGATTGCAAGGAATGATTTTTTATAGGGAAAGGATGTAAGCAAGTTTTGCTGCGTTAACCACCTTTGCATTCTTTTCCGGATATCTTTTTTCGTCATCGTAATAACCGCTGAAGTGGATATCATCATCGTTAGCGTCTCTCCCTCTCCATCACGCTTAATTTTTCATAGAAATAAATTATTAAAATAAAATATACGCCGAGGCACTTTGAGAGAGTGTGTGTTTTGTGAGATTAGTGCATTCTTTCGAGAGATAAACTAATGACAAAAGTTGCAAAGTTGGATTGGACAGAAACATTAGAAGCATATAAGTATGATGTAATATCGTGCTTTTTGGCTTATCTAATGAAATCTATATTTCATTATATTCCAAATGATTTTTTACGTTTTGTAATCATTCACTTGTTCCTTCCAAATTGATCAGTGGTTTTGGAAAAAAACTTTCTCTGCGACTTTTTCGTTGCTGAACACATTTAAATAATTTTTGTTAGATACATTCGAATACTTTGCAACAGAGAGTTTATGTTCAAATTAATGTGATATTTGGTAATAAAAAACTAGCAAGAGGTCATTATTTCTCTTTTTCTATTGCATTCTGATCATGCAATGAAATGATTGGTTTTAATTAAGAGATTGTCATCTTTGTCAAGTCCTGCTACGTTTGAGAAAGGGATGATAGGCATTGTTCTCTCTTCAAGTCGGTAAATATCGCAAAAGATAAATTAATTAGGAGCTGACAGGAAAGTGACATTGGAAAGAAAAGTAAGATTCACTTTCACTTCCCTTGAAAGAAAAAGAAGCAGTGTTAGAGCTCCAAAAAAGAAGGGAGAAAGACAAAGACTTGTAGGGAAAAGCAAACGTCTTTCAAATCGATTGTCATCTTTGTCAAGAATATTCCAGATATTTCACATATGCCTTGAAATCAAAGTTTAAAAAGTTGAAGAATACAACCACTACGTCTTCATCATTCATCAGCAACAACAATCCTTATCAAAAGGAGAAAATAACCGACTGATTTACATGTTTAGTTCTTGGCTAAATACTTTTCGGTATTACAATCCGCAATTCCCATCGTTAAATAATATCCAATAACTGCTCAACCTACGCATATGGAACTACCTGCAGTTAGTAAATAAAGCAAAACTAATCTTTCATCTGAGAATTTTGAGATTTTGTTGTGGTGGCGGCAGTGTACTGGTGTGGCAACATTTTCTACAGACAACCTACCCACAACACATTTTGAAGGGAAAACGTTGTGTTTAAAGCGGCTTCTGCTGATCTTCCATTCCATCATCGTTCAACCCTGTCTTTCTTAAGGAAAGAATCTCTGAAGGAGCAGATCTTTCTAACCCCACGTTACTACAAAAAATACTACGAATCTATCCATCTTATAGTTTTTTCTCTCCTGTAAACCTTAATGATTAAGAAGATGTAGTGAAGAGAATTATAAGGAAAATCCCAGCAGCAGCATCACAGCCACCTACACACGCCAGACTCCACACATTCAACTCTCTCGTGTTTCTCTGTCTTTGACTCTATCTATGAATGTGTGTGCAACTCTCTCATGATCCATTCTCATCATCCCAATCGTCTCGTCATCTTTATCCAACAAACCTACAACCTCATTCGCATTTCATATCACACACACGTCCAACAAAAAATTGAATCAAAAAAGTGAAATACGAGGAACATACATCCACATACATTTTTTCCAAAACCTCTTCATCTTCAACTAAATTGCTAAATGCAGAAAGCATCTATTGAAAACTGCTGTCGTCATTAATTTTAATGTTGCTTCCATAATTGTCGAGTTTACTGGACACTTTGAAAACTGTGCGAAGAGAATTTTATTGGCAAACGGTGAAAGACAAAGTGGATAAGAGAAATGGCTGAGAATTAACAAATCCTGTCAGTTGCAATAAAAAACAGGAAGGCAATTAGAAGAGGAGGCGGTGGGTGCATCTCACTTCTTGGGAAACATGTGCTCCTTCAAATATTAGCCTTTAATAATAATGACTGCAACTTCCCAGTTTGTGAAATAACTGCTCATACGCTGCAATCCCATTTTTACTTCCTTCTTATATTGGAGCTTTTTTAATGAACTCATTTTCCTTCAAACTCTTTCCTTATGATTTTCTTCAAGATTTGTACAATGAAAATGACGATGTATGTGTAGCTTTATGTGAGAACGTTTAAAGATTTTTATATCTTGCAAAAGTAATAAAAAACGTACTTGGACAACGTTAAATGAAGTGATACCGTGAAGAATTACAACTGAAAAATCCCCTTCTTTATTTAACGTAGTTATTTACTCACGTCATTTGCCAAATTCATTATTTCAATGGATCGTGAAATCATCAATTTTCAAAGTGCATAATTGCTAATTTAAAAAAACTAGTATTGGGATCATTTTTTGCGAGAAAATTTATTGCAAAAATCGTAAAAAAGTTTTTTTCTCTGAATGTACAGTGTACAGTAATAAGAATATTGTTATGTTAGTTAAATGTGTACACTGACCAACCAAAGAAAAGCCGGACTAGTTGAAAGAAGCTGAATTTTGAAGCCTTCTTGTGCAGTGAGTAATATTCAGTTTTTGAACAAGTTAGGTACTCGGTAAACGTACTTAAAAACATTATTCAGCAAGTTTTTTTGCATGCTTTGCAAAATCATTTTTGGCTCCTGCAGAAACAGTTGCTAAAATTTGAAAGGTAACATATTTAAAAAGACAGCTCATTTAATTATTATATAATGATATTTATTAAAACAATTTTATTTTAATTTGCAGAATGAATTAAGGAAAGTAATTACAGCCATAGCACAAACAACGGATTGTTAAGGGAAAACAAAACGATTAAAATCAAAAGATAAGGAGATAAAGGCGAACATACAATTTTATAAATAACTTTGCTTATCAATGAAACCATCATGTTCAAAAACGGTTCCGATGTTTGCCTATTTAACAATCTACATTAGCATTGAGGTGTTAAATCTAAACTATCCCAAAACAACATCATCATTTACAACACGTCCCTGAATTAATCAACATAGACTGAAAACAAACATTTTAATTTGATCGAAATTAAGGTTGAAGATTAGTTTTCCTTCGTCATCATCAATTTTTTTCGCCGTCACCATTGAAACCTGCAATTCCAGTGAAAACATCAACCAAACCCCTGTATATATAGTTAAAATTGTTCAAAACTAGTTTTAAATTGCTAAATAAATAGCTCGCGTGGAAGTGAAAACAAATGAGCTTTTAAAACAAAAAGTAAAATTAACCACGCACCAAATCTACAGAAGATTTCTGTATTTTAAAAATTATTTACACTGTACCTAATCAAAATAGCATAAATATTTAATGTTATTTTACCTTTTAAGCTAATTTGTTTGCAAATCCAGGTTCAATCCAGTTCAGTTTCATTCAGGGAAAAGAACACAGTGATATACACATTTTTATGTTGATAAGTTAGAAATTGTTAAAAATTTATCATCAAAACTAGCCAAAGTTGTGATGGAGTAGTGCAGACTGTGTTAAAAAAATAACAGTCAATTTTAGTATCAAACACAAGAAATTTTTATATAATTAAAACCTTCCTTAAATTGTTTAGCAACAAAGAATCTGTTTAAAATCAGTATTTTCTCTCCAATACTCATTTAGAGATAATTTAATTGGAAAATTTATATATTACGTTAATTTACAGAATATATGCATAAGAACAAAATTTTAATCAGCATTTACAATATCATTAGACTAACCTCAACCCATGAATATTAGTCGACGGTTAATAACGTCAGCCATTTTTGTCTAATCTGTTAAAAACAATAGGAGCAAAAACATCTTTAGAAAGATGAGTACTTAAAATAGCTTAAAATGTTTTAGTCAACACAGGGACGATATCCCTGCAATAGAAAATATTTTTTCGAAGGTCCGCCAAAAGTGATAATTTATTGCAAGGTTGGTCCACTATTGTAATTAAAATTCTACCAAACTGGGGCTAAAATAATTAAGGAAAAGGCTAAGTGTCCTAATAAACCTTTAAAGTTACACAAATGGAGACCGAAACGTTGAAGGGTGATCCTTCCCTTAGCATAAACAGAGTTTAAGAAACAGTTTAGCAAGTGAAAGCCTTTAAAACCCTGCGCAAAGTTCACTAGGAAAGTTTTTAAGAAATCGACTTTAATAGTGAAAAAGTGCACTTTTACAAAAAAAAATAAGTTTAATTGTTTACATGAAAATATCATAATAATTACACTAATGACGAGATTAAGCTGCTCCGTGTTCGAGAAAGAAAGCAGCGACTGCAAAACCGTTTCTCTCGTCCCTTGAAAAGATTGGTACAGCTGGTGCTGCACTATGTCCACACCCTGCATGCAGGTAAATTAACCTTTCTTATCCTTTCAAGTACTTTTTATTTTCTAATAGAAATAAGTTAATTAGGTCACTTTAAAATCATTTACGTAGAACTGATAGCTTTTTAGGTAAGAAAGGGTTATAAAGAAGAATTTCTTACTTTTAATAAATTATTTAGATAGAAGGACTGTAAACTTGTTTAATATTTTACTGTTTGACTTGTTAAGGGGCGTATTTAAATACTTAAATTTCCAATTAACAAGTTATTGATTTGTCTTACTTTCCAAAATACAATTTCATTAATTTCCTTTTCTCTCCAACTTTCATTAATTTCATTGTGTTTAAACTTGAAGTTGAGCGTATTTTGTTGCTTTGAATAACCTTCCAGCCCGTTTCCATTGATATGCATGTGTAGTACAGGTGTACTATTTTAATCAACTATTGTATGAATTAACTAATTAATAAAAATGGGTAAGATACCGAAGACTTTACAAATTAAATAGTACAAGGCGAAGGAAATGAGAAATTGGAAATACAAATGATACTGAAATGAAGGAAATAGATAATAATTAAAGAGGTTTGTTCTAACATAAATAAGCCAGCTTTGAGTGACAAAAAACTATGGCGTTTATTTAGTTATTCATGTTTCGTTATTCACATAAAAATAAGGCTTATTTTGACTAAATGCTTCATTGCATTTTAAAACCGGCATTGTGAATGAAATATATTGCTTGTTTGAAAGAAAATTGACCCTTGTTTCATTATTTTTTATTACTTCCGTTTAAAAAACTGTTATTGACACAGATAGAAATTGGAATGCGTAATAATTAATTCCGTAGAGATTATCGCTTTTGAAGCAGTATAATTTTTTTTAACAAAAGTAATAAAAATTTACAAGGTGAGGCTACACCGCTTTGTGTTTTCAATTCTGGTAAAATCATAATAGATGAAAAGATCTTTGAAATTCATGTGACATGCTCCATTAAAAAGGCATATTTGCTTCTCAAAAGTCGGACTCCAATTCGTTCCGAATATTTTGCATCAAGTATTACGCAACAAAGCTATTTTCCATGCAAATTTTATTAATATTTTGCTATTAAACCCCTTTAAAAATGTACAAATCCAAAGGTTTTTAAAACGGAGTAGGAAAACTAGAATAGCGAGCGGGTTAAAATGGTTGAAATGCGGATCGATAAATCTTGACTTGTGTAGGTATTATTGGATAAATATGGGAAAATAGCAGGAAATAGTTAATTTTTTGTAAATGTGCCATATTGAATTGAGTTCGAAGTCATTTCCTAGTTTCTAGTGTGCTCGTTTTTTATCTATTCTCTCTATTATAAGTGTGATGGGATCAAGATAAAAAATGACAATTGATGAGCAAAGTTTTTTCAAAAATGAATCTTTCATTGCGTCATTCTTTTCAGTCCATTACACAGCAGATCGAGGATATGCCTATGGATGAGTTTGAAGATCTACTCAAAGGAGCTGCCGTGAACAAAGGCCACGAGGGCAGACCCCAACATGCTGAGCTTCTCCGAGTAAGTCTTTTCATTTTCAATTATTTTCTGCATTTATTGTTGTAAAAGTAATTTTAATGCATTTTTCGGAGGAAATGTCGTCATAAAGTTTTTTCATTTTAAATGAGTATGTATTTAAAGCAGTTTACTTATCCACATCCTGTTTTGATTGACGTTATTTCCTTGACCTTATCCACAGCAATTGAAACACCACACGAAAGTGCCACCCGATGAGCCAATTGAAAGGAAAGCGTCAGATAAAGGGTTTAACAGCACTTTGTGGAAATCACTTAATCAGCAAGACAAAGCCCGCCTTCCGAACAATAACAACAACAGCAGCAGCAACAACAATAGCAGTAGTAGTACTAATAGTAACCTAAGCGGTGGTGGTTGCACTAATTTAAACGGGAACGTTGGAGGGAACGAGGGGAATTACAATAGTTCCAATAGTCACTATAATCACCACAATCCTAAACATACTTCCACAATTTTAAATTGTTCAACTTCTTCAACGTCTTCTTCAACAAGTCGAAACTATTCTGGAGCAGGGGACCAAAACGCAAACCCGTTGTCAAGTACCTCAGATAATTTAACGTCTACTTTTAGTCAACACCAACACCATCATCATTACCAGTCGTTAGGGAACAGGCAGCCGGGAAAGTATTCGGAGTTTAATAATCATTATCATCATCATCTTAGCCGTCATAACGTGCCGTATAAAAGTTCAGAGGTGGATGCAGACCCTGGTGGATTTGTCACCAGTCGCAATCACGACCATCCCCCCGAGGAGTATGACCTCAATTGTCTTGACAATAAAGCTAACCTTTCTAATAATAAACATTCAGATGAGGAGGACCAAGATTGTGACGATCAGCCTGGGAGCTATGTTGGGTCACTTCCAGCCCAGTACCTTTTAGACTTCCGGGAAAATCATACAAGGAGTAGAGGTAAGAGATTGCTAATCTAAACCATATTCAATTTAATCCCCAAAACCCATCTGCTATCCAAGTCATTAAAATTATTTTAAGCCAGTGATTAGTAACTGTTGAGTAAATCATGCAATTAAGTCTAAACGGCTCTTAAATAAAATTGTTTAAAAAAGGAAGTGGCTAATTGCAATAAAGTTTGCATACAAAAAAGAGTCAGTCTATAGGCTTAGCCAACGTTCTTCTAAAAGTTTACATATATCATGGCTTAGCATAGCAGATAAAAAATTGCATAAAAGCTTTCTCTCAAGTGAGGGAACAGACGCAGACTTTGTTCATTTTTGCCATTCGCATTGAATGATGAAAGATGGGACGGTGACGAAAAGGCGGATGGTCTATTCGGCTATTTTGCTATACAAAAATGCCTCTCCGTTTATGTCACACGGAAAAAGCAATAACAATAAAACTTGCAGACGGATTGATCATTGAAATAAAAACAGTCATAATCACTTTCCATTGACGATGATAATCCTTTCCAAGACAAATTTTAAAGGAAATTGATAAGTCGGAAATGATAATGAGCCGACACTTCAACTTTATTAAAAGATCTGTAAAAAGATTATGTTTTTATGATGATGATGGAGGATGTATGATGTGTATTTGCATGTACAACCCGTTCTCACTGCCGCCACCACCGTTCCATATCCCTTCGTCACATCTCCAAAATGCATTTATTTATTTTTATTGAAAGCATGCTGGACTCTACAATTTCCGACATCTTTTTTAAACACAATCCATTGCATATTCCTCATGTGCACGTTGGAAGAATCGCTATTGCATAATCACTCCAGCATCTTTCCTTTTTCTGCAATCCTTCTTGTTTGGCATCAACACTCTGTCAATGCCTAATCATCATCCTCGATTGAGTGGTCAGTGGTGGTGGTGGTGAGCCGGCACTTTTTTCGTCTCTGTGTCTCTTGCAATTTCTCCAAAATTATTTCAGTGAAATTCAAACAATATTTTATTGTGACAATCACATCTGGTGTTTCCAACAATTGAAATTTAGTGAAATTTATCGTGATATTTAAATTGTGAGTAAAAATGGGTCGTAATAAAAAAGAGAGGTCTGCTGCTCGAAAGAAAGCGAAAGAGGAGAGTAAAGCGACCTCGCGCCCGCCGACCAACCGTCCATCCTCACGTCCACAGGTTGGGGTTGCGCTGAGGGCCCGTGAAGTTTCAATTCTTCGAAGGGAACCTGGCCCCTCGGGGACTATTAGTAATGATTTGGGTGGGTTCAAACAGGCAAGACTTTTTAAAGTTGAAGAACCTGTGACTTTTCGTTGTCCTCATATGGTAGTGCAGTCCATTCTTAAAACGGATTTGAAACCACCTGTAGAAGAAAATGCAGAGGATGGAGGAAAGGGAGTGAATGGAGGGGAAGACAACAATGCAAGTTCTGAAGCTAGGGCTATTGGTGGAGGCGAAGCTGACAATAATAATGTGATTGGTGGAAAACCCGGACCCCGATTTCTAACCTGTGATGAACCAACGTCCCTTTTTTGCCTTGCGAAGAAGAATTTACAGAGCCAAAATAATTGGAAACCTGGAACAAAGGGGCGTATTGAGATGAAGTCAGATTCTGACGTTGGTAAACAGCTGGAGTTACATTCAAATATGAATAGGAATATTTATAAACTTGATTTGGGGAATGGGTCTTACATGTTGCTGATTAATAGCAACAAGAATAGTGAGTTGCTCGGTGGAAAGGAGTTTCCATCAGCTGTCCCCTGGGGGTTACTGGGTCAAGGTTACTTCTTTACCGTTAATATCATTCAAACTCATTATATCTAAGCACGAGTTCAGTAACACTATTTAGTTTAGTCATTCCGGCTAAGCATACTATTCCAGGGTTATTTCTATAGTAGTTAAAAATATGTGACCCTCCTTCTAATCAATATCCTGGAGGGATTGAGTGAACTAGTCTGTTTAACTCATAAAAATTACCTCCTTCCAAAATAATCAATTGCGGTTATATAAATGCCTACTTCCGATTAAATGCAGCATGTCCATTTACCTTTTCCAGTCTAATTTTTTATCAATATTTCTCAATTCACAAGGAAATTATTTTCGCGACTTGTGAATAAATATGTTCCAAAAAGGTATTATCGAAAAACAGTTCGATACGATCAGTTTTATAGTGACTATCACACTGTTAAAACGTGTTTTTACGGATAAAGTTATTAGGTCGTTTACGGTTTGGCATTTAGTTTCTGTTAAAATAACTTGACAGTTTATTTTATTAATGGAATTCTTCACAAAAGATAGCCATGAGCTTATCTTATGCTCTGTAGACCAATTTTGAGGCTTTAATCGGTTTTTTTGAAGAAAATGAAGCTGGAATCTTCAATCTGAACTTATAAAAGTACGTAAGATTAGAAGGTTATCATTGCTTTCAATTCCTTATGAAAACCATTTTGGTATCAAATCTACATAGCTTTGATCCAGGTGCAGCACAAGCAGCCTTTGTTTGGCAAAGCGTTATTCAAGAGGAAGTTTTAGTGGGGCACAATGAAACATTCGTAAAATCTTTATCGTTAATTATCCTTTAAAGTCATGACTACTAATAATAGTCTTGTTCTAAAGAGAAATATTTAAAACAAAGTTTGGTCACAATTTGACTATTTCGCTATTGATTTTTCATTGATTAGTGTGGTATTACGTTTATAGATTGTCTTTGCTTCCTTCGACATCACAAAGAATTATCATACATTCTCTAAATTCCATTTATCAGCGACAGAACCAAGCGTTATCATGATTCATACTGGATTATGATAATTTTACATTTACATACTAACTGAGGGCATTTTATCGTTCCCAAATCGTTTTTTAGGGATTCCTATGCAAATTTTCTTCAGTTTTATTCTCTGGCAGATTTTATGATGTCGGGTTTTAGTACGCCATTGCTTCTTTATTTTGCTTTCAACAAAGCATGATTCATCTTTATCGTTTTAAGACGCGTTTTTAACCAGCAAATTGCCTATTAACATTTATTAGCTCGTTATAATTGAAACGCGTATTTAGCAGCAAGTTTATTACTGACCAAAAAAGGTGGTAATAAATGAATTGGCTCAATTATCTTCGTTAATTACAATTGATTAATCACCATCTTTCATTGTCTTCACTCCTATAACTTTTTCATTTTTATTATTGCAATAGAAGAAGAAATGCTTTTCTGAGATTACATAAGAAACTTTGAGCTTGTTTTTCATGTTAGGAATACAAAGAAAAAGGGACTTTTAGCTATTCTTTGGAATAAATTTTATGCAAATTTTTGTTTCGCTATCAGTCTAGTTTAAGGTTGAAATAGTCGATAGTAAAGGACTTAACAATTAAGTGAATTTTGTATACTTCTAGTGTTTAGAGGGGGTTCTCGAAGAGAATTGAAGCTAGATAAGAACATTGTTAAAGCAGTCTTGAAAGTTGTATCAGGATGGCTAAGGCTGACAAACCAAAAAAGTAGTTTTTAGTATTTTAGTTGACTAGTGTATATTAATTTTCTTAATTAATTTCTTAATTTTTACTATTAATGACTAGCAGCAGTTGTTACTTCAGAGGAAACGCAGATGGCTCTTCCAACTTTTAAGGAGGATCATTAAGATTACAAGCGACTCTTTAAGTTTAAGTGGGATAGTGGGATCACTTGAATAATTTACTTTGTTTTTGAAAGGTTTAACATTAGGATTAGTCCAAATCCTGAAATGGCTGCGATGCCAAGTAATATGGGAAGAGGTCGTGGCCGCGGTCGTGGTATTATTAGATGTTTAGATCAATCGGAGAAAGACAAGTATTTGGCAGGCCTAGACCTCTACCGTGTTTCGGTTTCGGTAGGAGATAAAGGTGACGTTTTAGATGGTATAGAAGAAGGTACCTTTTAAGCAATATTACTCATCATAGATAAGATAAAGCCACTTTCTTACTAATGTATTTAACACTAACTGCGTTTATAAACGAAGATGATCTGAAGAAAAACGTGTAATTCCCAGTACTCGACTTACGGAAAAACTCCAGAGATAGTTTCATATGGCTGCATTTGGCTAACTTTAGCCAAGTTTCTGTTATCAGTTATCCCTTCATATCTTTTCTTGAGTTTTTAGTATAGCCCTGTACACAAATGTAAGGCTTTCGCCCTCAGTTTGTTGTTTATAATTTAGTTCACTACTACGTTTACTATGAGCTTGTCCAGCATTCAAATAATTTAGTAGGATGGCTGGCATTTTGCGTAATTTGGGCGTAATATAATTTATGTATTTGAAATCGTTTAAATAGAATGTGATTAAAATTTAAATCTTGACAACATCAAAGAAATGTTTCTATTTAGGTCTCCAGAGTTGACATGTACGGGTTTCTAGTGACGTTCTTTCTATTTTTATCTGGCATTGAAAAATAATTACAATGACGAAAAAAATTGAATTTTTAGGATTGTGTTCATTAACTTGGAGAAATAGTTAATTGGTTATTGTTCGTTTTGTATATAGATATACCAGTACTTATCTCCCGTCCCGCCATCGCAGGAGGGTCGTGCGGTACCAGTCTACCATTGGGGTCAACTCTAAGCTCGGAAACTCCGGCGACTTCTTCAGCATCTTATGATATTCAGAGCTCAGCGAACTCAAAGTAAGTATTATTATTGTTGACGGAAATGGTAAATCGCTAAAATTTAATCTACCAAATCCTGTAGTGATAACTAATTCTTTTTCATATTGTGTCATAGTCTCGAGTTAAGAGGTGATTACAACAGCGTCAAAAGCCTCACTTCTGGAAGCAGCACACCTTATTTAAGCAGACCCACGGCTGGCGATGACAACACTATCAAAACTATCGGAACTGTAAGTATATTCTTTTGTTCATGGAGTATAGTAAATAAAAGTTTATAAAATGGCAATGCAAAAGTTTTACTTATTAATTTTTATTAACGTTAGGTTCGCTCGGCATCACCACCCTTAGGACAGTCTTCAGCTATATCAAAATCCCCGTCGTTTGAAGGATCTCATTTGGATAAACCTGGGCCAGGCCGTCGTACTGGAGATCGTAAAAAGAAAACTCCGAAAAATGTCGTAAGTTAATATTATAATTTCGTGACTCCATTAAAGATTTTTAAAATGATAATTTATAGTAAACTTAATATGTACAAATTGCATTTTTCATGTTTAGCTCCGTGAAACCCTTATCAATCCTGAGGAAATGCCTGGTTACAAAGGCGATATGGATGTTGATAAACTGTTAGAATTTGTCGAAGGCAATCAAAATAAGGTGAATTTTGAATTGAAACTAGCAAACCATTCGTTATAAAATGATTTATCAAAGATTAATTATTACAATCTATTCCGAATCTATCTGAATTGATTCAGGGCAAAGATAAAAAACCCCAAAAGGACAAGAAGAAAGAGTCTAAGCCAAAGGGTAACGACAAACAAGTTCTCTCTAAAGCTGCTTCACTGGACGAAAACAGTTTGGGTTATGGGTCCAAGAAAGGAGATGACAGTTTGCCTAAAAACCGCAGCGCAAAAGACGGTGAAAAGAAAAGTTCAGCTAATATTACAAAATCATCATCTGCCATTTGTTCAGTAGAAATCGTTGAAGGGGAGCCAGAGAAAAAGCCTTCTCCCGTAGTGGACCAGACAAAAACACTCCCTTCGCAAGAGTCAAGCGGCGTCGCTGCTAACGTCATGGTTAATGGTACTGCGTCTTCTACCGAAGCAATGAAAAATACTTCTGCTAAGATTGCTTCCCCTAGCTCAAAAAAGCCTTCGGTAACTTCCAAAAGTCAAAGTAGTACAGGAAAAAAGGAGAAATCTGAAAGTCCTGAAGTTGTTCCGAGTCAAAAGTCTGAAATACCCGAGAATAACACTACCGTAAAGGCTACTTCAAAAACTACAAAATCGGATGACGACAAGTTATCTAAACCCGACGAGTCTGACGGTCCATACGTGTTAGTCCAGTCAAAGAAGAAGCGCGAAAAGAAGAAAACACAGCAGCGAGAAACAGGTAAGAGTAGAAATTGGTCTTTCTTGGTCTGGAATATCCTCACATGTTATACCTTGTTTACACTAGTTCTTTTAAAACGAATTATTTCAGAGAACTTCCCGAGATCCCACGTTGACCAAGCCCGGCGTGAAGGAGGACGTGGACGTCGAAGCAATACAGAGCGGAGAAAGTCCGTCGGCTCGGTACCTGGATCAGAGAATTCTGAATGTTCTGATGATGACGACTCGGTGAGATCTCTGCCAGCCGGTGAATGTACTCCGCGTGAACGTATTCCCAAGCCTTGCTCTTCAAGTGGAGGAACCCCACAGGTTTGTAAAATTTAGGGGCAACAATAATAACATTAACGTTGTCAAGTTATCATAATAAAACTTTGACTGTTCTAATAATAACCTTTTGTAGACCTCGTATGCGGATATAGCTAGAATGAGTAGAGATGAAACTGGGAAGGCTCAGACAACGGCGATCTCCCTTCCACCAACGCCCCCTTCCAACGCTACAGTCGCTAAGACTCCTGCTCCAGTAACTGCCAAGCCTTTACCTGAACCTGTGTCTGTGTCGCCTTCTGATACAAACTTTCCGGCATTAAGTCCACCAATTACCAACGAAAAGACTGTCCCCACCACCGGTGTGACTTCTTGGCCGCATCGTAAAACGGAAGCTGAACCTACACAGAAAGAAAAATCGTCCGTGAGTTCTAAGTCTGAGGAATCCCACAAGGAAAGTTCTACTCCAGCAGTATCCTCATCACAACAGACTTCTACAGCAAACTCAGTTCCACCAGCGTGTTCACCAAAGATACTGTCCGAAACACATGAGAGTGTTTCACAAGATAAAACCAAAGCTGAGAAAGTTCCAAATAAAGACATTTCAGTAGCTTCTAAACCCATCACGGTTTCCAATAGTGCCCCTCCAAATGGCCCGGCTCGTGAACAACAAAAGGATAACGTTCAAATCAATTGCAACGGTGGTTTGCGACCTCCTGTTAGTGCTTCGGTTATTGCTAATGAACAAGTGGAACATATTACGGGCGAAAAGACTTTAAATAACAAAAAGATGGCTGAGAAAAAACCCAAAGACAAATCCAAATCAAATCAAGTGGTATGAAAATGATCTTTAATTAAATTCATGTAATGTTGCAATGCCCTAGGTTAAACCCTGTTTTTTATTTCAGCTCGATGAAGCAATGCCCAAGGTGAACTTGAACAAGGGAGTCGAAAATGGTGAATCTGTCCTATCCAACGAAGCGGTAGTGTTTTGCGGTGGGAAATTTGACAGTTGCAACCTCCCTGTGGCACAAGAAAGTGGCTATGAATTTGGATTTAACTTTGGCGTAATTCAAGCGATGAATGATGATAGTGGAGTTCACGTAAGGAACTTAATTAAGGAATATTAATGCAATTAATAGCAATTTAAAGAATCAAAGTGATTTTGTGAAAATAACCGTCGGTGTATTAATTGCTTCACAGAATCCCTCAAACTTTCCGCCAATATCTGCAGCATCAAGCAATGAAGGGAATCAGGCGCAGAACCGATCTCAGGAACGAGCAAACAATCAAGCAAATGAGAATAAATCTGCCGGCCAGGGTGTTAAGCATGCTCCAGCATTAAAGCCAGTTGAAAAGCAGAAAACCAAAAATGTGCACACTATTAAACCAACTACTGTGAGTTTTGATTATCAATTATTTTTTAAAAGCTATATATTCCGAGTAGAACACTTTATAAAACTTTAATTCAATTTTAAAGGGCACTCAGGAGGGTAACTCCCGAACCCCAGCAACTTCTGGACAACCACCACCAGTCTCAGTGTCATCAACTGAAGGGTCTGACAGTACCAACCCTACTCAACCTCCTTCCGAGCTAGTGAAATCTCCTGAGCCCGTTGCTTCCTCAGAAAATGCGGCTGCAGCAGCAAACGTGCCACCAGAAAAGTCACAGGATTGTTCAGGAGATGCTATTGTCGCTCAATACGTTCCTCCAGATCCACCAATTGTTCCGGATTCTGTTCAGCGTGCACCTGAGTTCATGGACGGATGTAAGTATTAACGACCTATAAGCTAGTACTAATTTTGCGACTTAACGTTAATTCAAAGAGGTTAATTCTAACTTTTTGTTATCCAGATGCATCACGCCTCAAAGATATGGGGAAGTCCGGGAAGATCTCCTCCTACCATCAAATCGTTTGAAAAAGTCTGAGATCATTTTATAAGCATACTTGTTATTTAAATACCTATATCACTCGCTAATTAATTACAAGATCGAATTATAAAAATAATTAATTACAGTTTTCACCGTCGGTGCTCGTATAGTACTAAAACTCGGATAGAAAAATGAAATTGATTTACAAAAATGTCAAATAAAATGGATCATGCTCTTTTCTTTTTTTTTAATTTACTGATAGTGATAGTTACTGTTTTAGTTAAGTTAGTTCTATCGCCAAATGTTACTAAACTTCTTGTATTCGAGTGTTTGAATAGCATTAATCCATTTAAACTTAAGTTGTGTATTCACTTGAGTTAATTCACTTGTTAAACTTTAATAGTTTGTAGATTTGCACCTTAGTCTGTACATTCTTAGAACAATATTTGCTGAAAGCCATAACTTAAATTGTGTTTGTCAACTTTGATACGTTGTGGTAACTAGAGAAGAAATTGAAAAAACTCGGCATTTACTAAGCGCTTAAAGGAGGAGAAAATAGAATGATTACCAAACTTCGCCTTTTACGTTCTTCTAAGGCGACTCGTAATAATATTTAAGGTTTATTTAGGTGAGCAAACTGAAAACATTTCGTCAGAGATATAAAATTTTATCATGTTTGGATTTTTGGATATAAATCACAAGTCAGCCAATGTATTTTATCTAAGTCACTCTGCAAAAAATAACTTTTCCAACTGATAAATACTAGATGAAGCATTTTTTGAAACGCAAATGCTAGTTTAATACTTTATCATTTATCGAATTAGTTGATAATTAATAATTATAAATTATTATGCTACTACACACACGTTTCCTATTCCATAAGGTTAATAAAGTTAGGAAATCGCATATTAACTGAAATACATGCTGTAATAGTCAAACTGAGAAGTAGAATAGATGAGATATATTATTGTACACAATTAGGCAATAGAGACAAAAATATAAAGTAGCAATAGTGTAATTCGTAATAATATTACTAATTCAAACCTTACAAATAAGGTAATTAAAAGAGACTTTAATTACAAAAAAAATCAAACAGGTTTAAGAAAACAAAAACTATTTTATTGATTGGACTGGAGTCTTAATTGCCGCAGTCAATTGTTTAATTTTTTAAACAAATTTTTCTGAGGAATTGGTGTTAAACTTTGTAATAAAATAGCTAAGTCTCAAAGCGCGGAGTAAATATTATTGTTAAATTATAGATTGTTACTATTATATGAAAAGAATTTTAATACCGCAATGAGAAAAGCTCTGTTTTTGATTTTTGTATGAATGAGTAGATACTATTCATGCTAGAATCTATATATAGCATTATATAATATTCTGGGTTAGGTAGTCTTGAAGCAGAATTTTATAAAATACTTAAATAGATTAGCTAATAGTGGTATTTCGTAAGTTACATCTCGCATAGAAATAATAATAATTCTATAATGAAGGTGGTCTTATTATAACGTTTCGAAGTTCATTACCGATACTGATACAAATTTAAAAATGTTGCTATTTTATATGCCTTCTTATTACTTTATTACGGGCAGCAGCGGTATATAAAGGAATATAATCTAAAAAACAAACGCTTTTCTTAACTGCTATCATCACACCGAAAAGGAATGAGCGAGGCGTATCTGAAAACTGTGTGTATCTGTTTGTGAATGTTTTTGGATGAGGCGAAATTAGGTACTTGAAAATGTATTTAGAAAGAAGATATGCGGAGAAAGAGAGTGTGGATGTGTGTGTGTGTTTGTGCAAAGAAGAAAATATGTTAAAATATATTTATAAGTATCAGTAAAAATATGCAAAACTCATTGCCAATCAGCGCAATAATGTTTAAGGTTGATTTCATATGAATGTTGCTGTAGATCGGTAATACGTGAACTACTACAGAAATAATAATTCCTGACATAATATGTCGTTTACAGAGAATGGAATAAATAACTATTTAAATGCAAACAGAACCTTTTTTGGTTGAAAATGATGCTCTTGTACATAATTACTTGCATTATTTATTGCATTAATACATGTCATAAAATCACAATGATCACATAGAACAAGACCTGGAAAGTACTCTGATACCTTTACCATTTCATATACCATTTTTTTCCTTAAAAGTACAGGATCCTACATTTTAAGGGCTCACTTTACGTTTACTGGTTTGCTGAGACAGAGTTTTATTGCTGCTGGCATCATTTCGTAAAAAATTGAAATTTCCTGCACGAAACAACGATTTTCTGTGGCTACTAAAAGCACAAATTTTGATTTTTCTTGAAAATGGACCAGATTGTTCCCACTATGGAACTAGAAGACTTTGTCACTGATGCAGACATTTCGTTGATGCCAGAACAGTTGGACACTCCTTTGAAAAGTAGGAAGCGTCGATTAGGTGAGTCAGCGTTAGTAAAACAGTTAGATTTGTAGAACAGAAATTGCTACTATTTTCATTAAAAATTAACTTGAAATTTCGCTTAAATATTAGACGATGATTTGGATCGTGAAGAAGAATATGACAACTTTGGAGAAAACGATGCTTGCGTGGGCATACGACGAGGGAGGAAAGAGGGAAGACGTGTTTCTGGGGTATATCGAGAAATACGGGCTCTACATAATATCGGACGCGATGCAGAAGTGATGGATAAAGTTTTCTGCAGGATGAGCTTATCAGAAGTCATGAAGGCTGGGGGAATTTCATCGATGTGGTACATTGTGGCCCTCCGCGTCCTTCGCAAGAGACTTCTCTCTTCACCTTTTCTTCGGCTTTTTGCCAGTGATGAATCATTTCATACCGTAAGCAGCTTTTTAATTAATTTTAAAAATTAACAATTTAGTTTAGATTTAAAATGGTGTTTTAAATGCAGAGGGACGGAACAGAGCAATTAATCATTAATTGGGAGCTTCATTTCCACGATCAATTACTTTCCGGAAACCAAGAGGAGATTGATTGTCAAATGGAACATTCTGGAAATACTTCAAATAAGGACGCCATCATCCCAGGCATTCAAGCCATACTCACCGTTGGCAACAGAAATGCTTTTCTTCAACTTACTCACGGTAAGGTTTAAAGCTATTTTACAAGCTAAGTTTTTCGAAAGGAATATTTTTAAAAGATGGGTACTTGCATAATTGGTTCTTTGTATTTTCAGAAAATGCAAAACTTCCATTTCGTCAAGAGCATATGTTTGCTATCTGCCAGGACGCCATTTTTACATCACCCAATAATTCATTCATAGACACAGTTTCTAACGGATTCAACAGAAATGTTGCCGTTCAAAGTTTGTTCGTTCCGTATTCGCAGTATTTCACCGTGACTGGATTTGGCCTACAATCCACAGCAGAACCATGGACGGTAAGAAGTGATTTGAGCTATTAGCGTTAGTTACTTGAAACAAAAAAGTACAAAGTTTTGATTTATTGTTTTAGGAATTGGATGTACGGGGCAAAATCGAAGTACCTATTGAGGATTTAAGCCCTGGCCAAACATTAAAAGCGGTCTTGTTAGTTAGCAACTGCCACACATCTCATTTAAATAACTTTTTGGAAGTTTTCCAAAGTCAATTTTCGTAAGTTAAAAAAATCCAGCTTATTATTATCTTTTTAAGTGATTTTAAGCAAGAATTTATAAGTTTGCACAATATCCATGTTATGCCCAAACAGGGACACTGCTTTGCTCACTGGAGACGCAGAAGAGATTGGCTACAACAGAGCACAAAACCAACTTATGGTAATCTAATTATTAATGTTTAAGTTTTGAAGACATACACCAAAGACATGTTCTTATCGTATTTGTTATCTTTTTTAAAACTAGGCTGTGGGATATTCATTTTACGCCAGTCCTGGAGCCAACATTGAAGTCTATACGGTTGACTTCATGAAAGAAAACTCTATCGACCTTCTTCGAATGGTAATTGAGAATATTTTTTTATCTTTTTTAGGATGGACAATATTAGTATGATGTTTGTCAAACGAAATTTTGAATTGCTTTTAATGATTTGGTTGCAATTTTTTAAGATGGAGAAGCAAGTCACGTCAAAGAAATACAGCTTTGGATTTATATTTTCACACGACCGAAGAGGACTGCTTATGGGTCCAGAAGATGTAGAAGATGAGTGGGGATTGGCGTGTCCCACCAAACCACAAGAACCTTCAGTTGAAGAAGTGTTACAAAATATTCATTCTATGCTACCCAATACGTCTTTCGTCGGGGTCAAATCTTACTGTCCCGTTATTGCCAAACCTACATTCACAAACGCAGGAAAGGACTCGTCTGATTCATTCACTTTCGGTTTCATACTTTGCTCTTATGACCAGTAAAGTGATGTAATCAAAGTTTTATAATTTTTAAAATAATGTTTTTGAATCATTTGATTTTTTGTTGTTTTATGCCTTGAAGGTACTTCAATTTTGTTTGTTACTGATTAATCTGTTAATTTTAATTAAGGATTTTACCTCTTGAAGTTTTTTGACCAGTTTTTGCTGACAGTCTCAATTGATGTTAAAAATTGCTAATTCGTTTATTGCTTCTGTAAACTTACATTAAATTTTATTAAATTTTAACCTGATTTTGTTTTAATAATTGAACTGTCTTCAAAACAGAAACGTTTAACATATTAATAAAAATTAAAAATAACAAAACAATAGCGTATCTGTTTGTATACAATTTTTTGCTACGCGAACTGGTTTTATAGAGTTTGATTCAAGTGCATAATATAGCATATGAGAGTCGAATCAATATTTTACAACGTTTAGTGATTTATTGGTAAATAACAATTAAATAAGGAAGGCTGCAAGGCTTTATCAAACAGAAAATAAAGCAGGATGTCCTCCTCTCCTTTTGCCATCACATTATTCTCTAGTTTTCCTCAAGAATTTGCACTTTTAATACACAATCACATAAATTCACATCAATTCGCACAATTTCAATAAAAGTTCATCTTTTTGTAGGCCATAATTCTAGTATTTGCTCACAGCACGCTTCACTTTCTGCTTCCTACTACATAATTCTTTTAATTATGCAAATTGGAAAGTTATTATGATTATTAGCATTTTAATAACAATTACGCATTTTATTTTAATTTCCTTCCCATGGACACATGTTCTTTTGAATAACACCAGCGAAAAGCTCCAGATTTACTCACCATATCTATACATCGTTGTCAAATATTGTCACTACTTTACCAGAAAGAATATTATGCATAGACAAGTGCAAATCCTCACACGATAAAAGGAGGTGTGTTAGTGCGTGCGTTTGTCTACTAGTTTGCTACACTTTTTAGTTTTTAATGAGGTAACCTACTTTGTCCTTTTTGAGAAATATCGATATTGAACTATTTAAAAATCTTGAATATCTTATGAGGATAATTAACACCAGAATAAATCCTTGTCCAAAACTTTAATCTTATTTTGTAAAGATTTTATTACAAAGTCAAACAAATTTACATTGATTAACACAATTTAATTGTTAATGATTATGTACTCTGCCTTGTAGCAAGTGAAGGTGCAGAAATACACATTTGAAATTTAGAATGTTTTGTGATGATTATGACAACGAAAGACATGAATAAAAACATATTTAATACGAACCTTATAAAAACCTTTAGTTTTAACAAGTCGTTAAGTTCTTAGCAGTTTAGTAATTGTTTGGCAAAAATCCTTCCTATTTTTGCTTCTAGAGAATCTGTATAGATTATCATCAAATCATCAAAATCTTAAAAACTGCTTCAGGCTCTATTCCAACAACAAAGCTAATTTTCAGGAGGCTAAATAATTCACATTTACGCCACATGTTTTACATCAGCACAACCAAGATAAATCGAACGCATTGCAAAAAAATGGCAAAGATTTGTTAAAAATAAAGGGATCCTTGTACAATGCAGAAAGAATTTGCAGACACTCTCTCCTTTTGAATCTGTACACCCTTTTTATAAAAGGTATTTTTATTACATAACCACAATGGCTGTACTCGTTGACAAATCATGTTGATATGTCGTTGGAGATATTTTACAAGTGTCCTATAAAATAAAAATAAACTCCTCAAGCTTTGATAAGTAATCATTTGTGTCGTTGCAGAATGCCCCACCCATAATTTTTCGTAACACGTTGGATAATTAAGTGCAAATATTCAATAACAATAAATGCTATGTAAAATTTGTCTAAAATATAAAATAAACACCTGTCAACAAAAATTGCATAAAATTTTTAGATTTCTAACATTTTTAACGTCCCTATTCAACTGTCTCATCAGAAGTGGACACTCGTAAAAAATGTGAAGGATTTTCAATGAAAGCTCACTCATGCTTAAGTTTTAAAACATGTGGCAATACCTTTCTTATCTTCTACTTTGCTATAAAATATTAGATTTGGTCAATATTAGAAATTCTAAAGTGGCCAAGATACAATTTCTTCATGGTTTTATACATGTTGGTAGCGAAAGACAAAAGGTGATTCATCATTGCTTAACAGTTTATTGCTGTTTTCTAAAAATATTAAAACATTACTGATAAACTTTGAACAATTAGGGATCATGTTAACGATTATATCTTGCGGGATGTTGCAACACGCCTTTATGGATTACAAGATTTTGCTTAAACCGCGTAGGTATCCCACTACAACCCTTCTACGCAGCATCCTTCCTTCAATTTTGCCATTTTTTTAACCCGTTGTGGCTATGCGTGATTTGTTTGGTCAATTTTTACGTGGAATTTGAGTTTTGATTGCTTCTGATTTATTTCCTTAAAGATTATACAAGAAATTGATGAACTTCACTTGAGCAAGGTCGAGCTAAAATTGAAATGTTTATGGAGATTCTTTTATCAGAGCCATGTCTCTTTTGAGATTGAAGCGTTTGGCCTTATCTGAGTTTATTGATATGAATAAATCTTAGTGAGACACTAAA
This sequence comes from Lepidocyrtus fimetarius, assembly GCA_036507315.1. Lineage (NCBI taxonomy): Eukaryota > Metazoa > Arthropoda > Collembola > Entomobryomorpha > Entomobryidae > Lepidocyrtus > Lepidocyrtus fimetarius. Next base: position 49,150 of record JAANSO010000115.1, read on the forward strand.
AACATTGAAGTAGATTGAAAAATTCGTATATTGAGCTAGATTTTCTCTTGCGTGCTTGGATTTTGTTATTTAAGATTTTTTTTACATATTCATCATTAGTCTTAATAATTAAGAAGGCTTTGCTCTGCGATTTGCAGTAATACAACATGCATTTATACTATGATTGATTGGGTCTCTGCACGATTTCATTAAATATTTTATAAACTCATGTAGTATTTAATATGATTACAACTAAAAATTAATTTTCCTTTAATCAACAGCATATGGGAAATAGCATGAATGATTGAGTCATTCCAGTATTGTGATTGTTTAGAGGGTAAACTATAGCTGGAAATCACAATTAGTGAGTAAATACTATTGATTTAAGCATTAAGTCATTAATTTATAACCAAACCGAATTTATTCTAATATTATTCCATAAAGGCGACAAGCATTATAACACTCACATCCTGTTTATTGCCTGCTATTTGAAACAAAAAAGTCGATTATAACATTGTTTTTTCATTTAATTTAAACAGAATTTATTGGGTCTATATGCCAAGTAAAGAGAGAACTTAATTCCAATCTAACTACGCTGTGAAATTTTCAAAATGTATTTTACACTTTTGCTATTTAATTGTACTGCAGTTATTGGGGGAACCATTGATTTTTTACAGAAGGACTACCTAAATATACATTCATGTCAATTCGTGTCCACTGGTAATTGTCATTTAAGGGATAATTTTGGCTGGGATATTGTACAATTTAATGAGAAAGAAAATAATTAAACTCCTTCCCTATGTATTATACGCACGAATTTAGTTTTTCATCACCAACATGTTGCATATCCACTTAAACGTTCCTTCCTTACTATTTTCGTATTTTTAGCTACCTTTTTTATCTCACTGGTGAAGCACTTCATTTACTCCAAAGACCAAAATACGCTTCTTTATAAGACTTTTATATTTGAGCACACTCACCATTCACTGAGGTGGTCTCGTAGTAAATCCATGTGTGTTGCAAAGCAAAGAGTTCAGTTTGCTTTTGGGCTCCAAGCCACAAGCAGTGGACTATCGTTTTGTGCAGCCCTTTACCAATTTTTTTAGTAAAATCTTTTTTGGAATGCCAATGTTGATAATTTTTCTATAAAAGCATATTTTTGTGATGTGACGATGCGCTGGATAGTTTTCCAGTATAATTTTCAAACATAGTTTTTTTATCATGGACAGAAAACTTTTCAAGTTTTGTGAAGTTAAATATTAACCTCTGTTAATGATGTCAAATTAAAACATGCTGTGACGAAGGGTAATATCAGGTTAGTGTCCCTTTTCTACTTATCTGTAAAAATATTCAAGGTATTAAGTATTTCCTGAAGACTTTGGGGCATTGTGAGACCTAAAATTGTTTCAAGTTGTTTTGCATAAAGGAGATAACTATTAGGAAGTTTTTAATTTTTTTCATACAATTTAGATAAATCCTTTAGAATAGGATTACATTTTATCAACTCAAGACTAAAAATGTAAGTAGCAAAATATTTTTGCATTTTATGAATTGTTTTTAGTTGATTCACAAAGGAAGAGACATGAGACGGAAGATGAAACGTTTAATATTTTTTATTTATAAAAACTCTGTCAGTTTATAATACTTTTTTGTTGAATGCGTGTCATGATGTGGTGTGGTGACATATGCAACCATGAAATGTATGGATTGTTATTAGCCCTATGAATTTATATTAACATCTTTGTTTCGTGTGTCACACAACAAAAAAAACATAAAATGAAACATTCATCAGTTAATGTATCATCCTAATATATTATTGTTTTTTGTCAACGCTTTCTATTTCAACATTTACTCGCTGGAAGCATTAAAAACCAGTTTAAAAACTATTCAAAATGATAATAAGGATCATTAGCTAATTGGGGCAATTATTTTTTTGGAAAGTTGAAAATGTTTTGTTTTAAAAAAGTTTCCATCTCATTAACCCCTTTTAATCTGATCAGTTGATAGGATCGCTTTTGAAAGTTTAAAGGTTTTTCTGTTTTCAATTTCTGCTAATGAATGACGCACGTCCTCCAATTTCATAGTAAAATATATTACTGCAACATAAGTTTAAGTTCAACATTAAATCTAAAAGCGTCTGTCAGAAAAATCAACTGGACAAGCAGTCCACCCATTTAATATCCTCATCAACATATCAAACGGTTTTGCTAAACTGGATATTTAAAAAACATTCTCTACTGCAGACAAAAAGCTGTAGAAAATGAAGTAAACTAACAAATAGGTTCATTCATATGGTAAAACTTAGAAAAGAAAACCATTTTGAATTACTTTTTCAAGTTTTTTATCCCAAAAAGAATATTTGTAGTGGCAACTTGAGATTCCACTTGACATGAAAAGCATCGATTGGAAATGATTTAAAAAGGATTACAATATTGAGTAAATTTCCTGTGTAAACCACTTCGCTTTGTTGTGTTGTTGAGAATTTTAGTCATGACCTCGACGTAAAACCTCTCTTGTAGTAGATTTTTTAATGCAAAATAAAAGTATTTTTGGGATAATACCCGTAATGGACATGCAGATATGGAAAGAGAAAAAGTTATGCTTGAGAGAGAGGAAACTACTCAACATGCACATGAGAAAAGCGAGAAACTTGTTGGCACCGATTTTTTACCCGTCTTTTTGACGACAGTGTTTGAGGAAATCGTGAATTTTCTCGTCAAACTTTCTCTGTCAATACTTTGTGGAACAACAACCGTAGGCCTAATTTGAGAAAGTTTTCTGGTCACACAGGATGTTGGAGTGATGATGATGGTGAGTTGTGTAACAATGAGATAGCAGGTCGATAACAACAATGAGCTGTGAGTTCCTTTCTGGAATGGATAGAAAAATAAAAATTACCGTTTTACCAGGGAATATGACATCATTATGGGAAAAAATAGATGTCTGGCTAGGACGTATAGTTAACTTGAATTGTTTAGAGGTTGTAATACCAACAATAACAACAACTAAGCTCAAGTTTTCATGTGACATTTGCAGCGAGACAAACTTCCGCTTCAAATAACCTCTTTCCATACTATCACTGTTATTCCCAAATGTAGCATTGCGCGTTTTTTCTCTTGTCAAAATGGAAAAATGAGGAAGAAGAACAAGAACGTTATTTTCTGTAAATATGCAAAGGATTACGTTATAAGCCAAAAAAAAAGGCTCGGATTAGATCAAAAAGGTGTGCTTCATTCCAGAGAAAAGAAAATGTATTCAGATTATTTATACGTGGCTGCATGGAAGCAACGAAAAACATTCATTGTTGGGTTTTTGGTTGTTACCTTCCAGGCCTTTGACTTTCACCTACATTTAAAAAGTTTCCTGGTCAAAAGAAGCGTTTTTGTATTTGGAGGAGCATTTGCTGGAACATTTTAAGCTGTTGTGTTACAACTTTTATCTATTCAAGCGTTTATCCATCATTTTTCGATTTTTATTCCAGTTAATGCTTCACATGGTTTTAATACTTAATACGTTATTTAACCGTATTCCATAAAAACGGTTGTTTACTCGTCCAAATGGGCAGGGTTTTAGGAGATAATGACAGTGCAAAAGGGGCTTTTCCTTTTTACATTATCAATGAAACGTATCTTTTCAAGTACGTCAAACACTTAAATGAATTGATGTGTGGTCGTTCAATTATTGACGAAAAAATGCTTTTTGTATTGACAACAACGAATCCATAAAAATTCTATGTAAAAACAGGGTAAAAATAAGAGGTTTAGAAAAAAGAGGAAAAGCTTTTACTCGTTGATGTGCTGTTCGAGTAAAACGTTGTAATCGCCATCTTCTCTGTTCTTAATATGTAATACAGTATTTACCTAAGTATTTACAGAGAGAAAGCAAATTAAGAAAGGGGGAATATAAAATAAAACCCGTTACTTATCTTCATCACGAAGCCTTTCCTAATATCTGTGTGGAACGGTTTCTTTTGGAAATGAGAGAAGGTGATCATGTCAAAATGGTAACATTAGAGGATTTATCGTACCTAGACAAGTTTCCATCCATGGAAATGCCGAAACAATTTCTCTTGATGGCCAAACACACAAAATAATTTTTATGAGTTTGTAGTACGCTACGATAGAGAAAATGTTTGCAAATGTTCACAAAAGAAAATCAACACCTCTGAAGCTTGAATTATGCAGGATTTTTGTGGTCAACAAAGGCTCACTTTTACTTTCCTACCTATTCCGTTCACTCTAGCCAAAAAAATACCGTCATAAGCGGCATTCTCATGACCGCCACTATCACCTTGTTTTTTCCTCACAGAAACTTATACTTTCTCCTTTTTTCATTTTCCTTGCTTTGACGAAGTATTTGTCTCGGGAGAGAAAGTAAGAAACAAAGTTTACTTCGAGAGCTATGACTATTTAGGTAGGAGAAAATAAAGTTGAGATCATCTATATTTATAGTCTGCGTGAATTATAGGGTTTTTACACAAAAAATAAGTATCACTTGGGGATCATAAGAACTTTCTTTGCAAATACTACTATTTTTTGTCCCCTATACCTTTTCTCTTCTTTTTCTTCTCATTATTTTAATGCCTGGATGAGTAAACATGAGAGACTCTCTGAACTTGTAAACAATAGAGAAAAAGTAGCATGATCAGCGAAAATTTGCTGCTGGCTTTTCCCTCCTTATTGGAAGGATAATAATACTGTGTATGACAAAGACGTTCCAATTTTGTCATGCATATGGTATATTATTTCCCAAAAAATAAGACAAATTACATCCTTGAACAATGTGCAGGAGGACGAGGAGGTTTCCATTCCAATGTAAATAAATCCCCTCTTATCACATTACTTCCAGAAGAGCTGGGCAAAAGCTAAAGAATTTTATATGGAAAAGGTTGCCAAGAAAAGGATTTCAATCTGAAAAAAACTGGGGAAAAGGTGGGGTTAGTGGTCGGTTGGTGATGATTTGATTTGATTTGCTGCAATATGTATGCTGTACACTGAACAAAGCTATGATGATGGTGATGATGATAGGTTTGACATTGTGGCTTCTTCATTTCCACTACGGAAACCAATTTGGCAACGAAGAAGAAAAAATCGAAATTTCATGAAGAAGGCCACATTTATATTTAAATAATCTGCAGATCATTTCGCAAAGCTTTGTAATGATAGTCCGTTAGTACGTGACTTGACTTTTTAACTTCTTTCTACGCACTTGTGCCATAATGCAAAAAATATTAGTTAATACCAGTCTGTGACTAATCCTTTGTTGAGCTGTACTGTCGCAGTGCTGTTGTGATTGAATGTACACTACTTGCATTATACACCATATAATAAGCAACCTAATTAATTCTGTAAACAAACATGTGTTATGCAAGGATAAGATCAAATCCCTTATGTAAAATCACTTTCCATTAATTTACAATCTTCATTAATCCCTTGCAAAATTAAAAACAAATATTAAAATGTTGAATTGAATTAGTAGATAAAATGTGTGCCATTCCAATGAAAAACTCAACCGGTATAATAAATCGGCAATTATTTGAATTAGGGTAGTGGAGCTTTGTAAGATTGTGTACTTGTTTCCAAAACTGATATTTCCTACAGCAGCTCAATTGCTCTCACTTCTAAAAATTGGGCCTGTTTCTAAATCTCTATTGGCATTCGTGTTTTCCTAGTTCAAAGCAAAACTCACATTCAAGTAAGCAGCTCATATATCTTTTGTTTGATACCCAAAGCAATAAAATGTGTTTCACCTGGAGCCCTTTTACTTGAAGATGATTTCCCAAATCCTTCCTGTCTGTAATATTTAACTCAATTGAAATATGAATTGTTGTGTAGCCGGATAAGTACCTTTCTGAACGGTAATAAAAAACAAGTCAATATCAAAATTCGTTTCATCATTCTTTTCAAATATTTAATTTAATATTGCATCACGGGATCAATTTTCAAAAGGTTTATAGAAAGCAAAGAAATCTTAAAATACCGTTTCTCTTAATTTTCTCTCACTTTCTTTGTTAAACTGAAACGACAGATCATTCAGGGACAAAGTGTCAAGTCAACAGTTTTTATAGAATTCGCATTAAACTTCGTTATTGATTTCTAAGTTTATTGCAAGCTGTCCAAAATAAATAAAACACAGGCCATAAAAACGTCTCAGCCCTTTCCAGGATTGATTTAATTTTATGAGGGTAATATAACCGATACATGAAAGCTAGTTTTTGGGATTATACGTGAACAACGGCAAATAAATAATTAACAAACCTGTTTGTTCTCATTTGGCTATTTTAGCTTTTAAATAGATGAAAGTTTGATGATAACGCACAATATTTTCTGTGAATAAGATTTTCCTCTTGATACACTGATCAGTTCTCTGGGTTTCCCCTAAAGTTACAACTCAATTTACTTTCACTCTGTGTGAGATCCCAAGGAAATGGAGAAAGCCATTCATGTGGGAGAAGGATAAACCAATATTATGCTTTTTTACACGTTTGTCAACTAAATTGACATGGAGCCATTCCTCTACTCCTTTTAACTTTTACTTGTACCAAATAAAGCTTGACAATTGACATGGAAACTATAACAAGGAGGTCACTCCTTTCATCACTCATTCTCAGCTCCACCACCATCCCATCATTTTCTTCTTCGCTTCCTTCACAAATTGATTTTCTACGAAACACTTACAATCTTCAAAGACTAGATTTTTTATGTTGACAGGGTCTTCCTGCCTGAAAATGATGGAATAAAGATAGTAAATAATATTAGAATTATTAAATTGATAATCTTTTCCTTCCAGCGTCAGAGAAATGGAGGGTATGAAAAATGAGCATTCAATTTTCTTCAGAGGATAATGTAGGGCAACAAAGATGAGGATGACATGTTTTTTGTTCCTTTAAAGAGAAAATCTTCTTAAAAAGGCTGTGTCAAGGGAATACGTGCTAAGATTTTGAATGTAGTTCCCATTCTGTTCATCAGATTTATTGACAACGCTTTTAAAAAGGATGAAACTGAGCGTTTTAGACTTTTGTAACAAACAACCGTTTTCCTAATCTCGTATTGCACTCGTCTTTTAAAAACAAACTGAATAGAACTTTGATTTCTTTGTTTTCCAACTTTCTATTTGCTAAACAACGGGAAATAGCATCTGGCAGCGGTATCAACTTTATTAAGACGAATTGAATGCCGACTTTGTCTCGACTTTGTTTGCCTTTTCCATGTTTTGTAAATCGTAGAGCATTAACAGAGGAAAGTTTAGAACAGGACGCACGAAACATTAAACAGTTTTAGAGCTTTTTAATGGCAAAAGGAGTTTATTTTTTATTTTATCTTTTTAAGCTCCTTTCGTCCACGTTGATTGATTCCAGAGTGCTTGTAAAAAATGGGAAGCTTAATCCCTGCCATGTATACAATACAAAAAACGTATGCAATTTGGATTATTTTATTGAAACGGTTTTAAATTCAAATTATTGACGTGTTATATAAATCGAGTAGCATTGTTGTAAAATGAGAATCTTTTTCTGGATTCGTTTTTGTTAAGTGATTGAATTTAATACTTGAACTCTAACTGGTCCAATAGTTACAAAAAAAGCTGTGAATTTAAAGCAAACACGATTTCCAACGCTTTTGCATTCAATTTAAGTACTTTCATTCTTCATAATTACAATTTCATTTAACGTATAAGCATTTATATTTTCATTTTCACGGGAATGAGTATGCAAGTTTTATGTTGTCCGAAACTAAACCTGGATTTGTGTGTTTTATTACTGCACAGCATTTACCACTTGTTTTGAACATCATACAAGTTTAATTTTTCCACTCTTTTGTTCATTAAACATGCAAATTTTTGATATTCAATAATTTGAAAACTGATTTGCAACTCCAAGGGTTTCAAATGCTTGGCAACAAGAAATACTATTCTAAAGAATGCAGAAGTAGCTCGTTGTATAGTAGTGATGCGACTATATGCATCATAAGAACAGCAGCAGTCATTTCTATGCATACGGCATACAATTTGTAGATTAAAGAGAAACAGGAAGTTGATACAGTGCCGTTTGTCTTGCCTAGGCTAAGAATGTATTCTGTAACGTCATAAGCAAAATGTATGAATGGAATTCATTTTTATACAAGATTAAATAAAACAAAATCCAAAGATTTACATGTTGGAGTAGGAAAATACTAAATTTCATTCAATTGCTGATGCCGGACCACATTTTAGATTTTCAGCAAACTTATAGTCTCCATATTTATAATTTCGTTACATTTTTCCTTGATCAAACACAAACCGGCATCTATTTTGGAAGGAGTAATGTCTGAGAATTGTATGCTTCTTCCCTTCCCACTATCCCAATTAAATTAGTGCCGAAACTGATGAACGCTCCTGCTCTTCGTTACATGTTTGGGTATTTCTGTTTATTTTTAATTATCTTTTTGAATGTCTCCCTTTGCATAGTCAATATTCCTTCTTGTATTCATTTTGGCTTTTTAGCCTTGCTACATTTACAGCGTGGAAGTTTCGAAACATCTTTGTTTTTAGACACCTTCTTAAATACAAAGTATTTGTAGTATTCTACAAATAAACAGTTAAAACATTTTTACTGGTTTTAGCTCAGCACCATCAACCTTTCGTAATATGTTTGTGACAAGGAGAGGATATGTGCGGTTGAATACTCTGTATGCGCCTTTTTACTTCTGCATTAGCCTTTATTCCAACCACAGAATATATTTTATTTTCTAGTTTACTTCAAAAGTTTCAACTGAAAGGAAGAGTGTAACGGAAGTTAACATTCCGTAGATCAAAAACACGAAAGATTACTTAAGAAACATTTTTAAGGAAAAATAGTATTGGAATAATCGGTAAAATGGAAAGTTATAAAAATTGATTTTCAAAGAAGCGTATTTAACTGTCACTTTGAATGAGCAAATCAACAACAAGTGCATAATAATGTTGGGTGGCGGGTGAAAAGTTTTTTGTGTTGAAGGATAAAAAGAATTGCTAATGCTTTGTGAGAACTTTTTTCTTAGTACGTTTGCAATTTTTTTCATAGTAGGTCAATAATAATATCAATACTAATAAAAAAGAGTCAATCTTGGAATATGTTTTGGCATCTTGGAAAAAATCTATAGTTATTTACGCTTTTGAACAAAAAAGTAGTAATATTTGATCTATTTGATAAAAGTTTTTTTTGTTGAAGTCATCACTTTTCCACAAGATTTTGTTCAACTTTTGGCTTTTGCTGATGTACACAGCTCAGCAATGAAAAAAGTATTGGAAGTCTTGCTATCGACAAAACCCAGGCCACTTTTAAGTATTATGACAGTTATCATAAATATTTCATTAGATACGTCAGTATGTAATAAAGCAAATGAATTGGTAGAACAAAAACGTGTCTTACGTTGCCCCAGAACTAAAATTATAGAACAAAAAACAATGGCTTAATAGTATTTTATTAAAAGAAAATAACTAAGCAACTGGCAATTTTTGATTTATGCTTTTATTATCTAATCACAATCAGATAAAATGTATTATGTAACCAGTTGCAACCTGAAATCGTAATAGATTACATTGTTAACTGTATCAAAATGTGTAAAAATATTTTAATACTTTCCTGATATTTTCTGCAATTTTATTATTTTTGAAAAGAAACAAATGTAATAAAGGGTAAATTTGAAAATGAAATGAGAATATAACATAAACAGATGGAAATGTAATGGTTTTTCCAATAATTGAGGAATACAAAAGGGAAAAAATTCAACAATACGGCAAATGGCTTCCGTTATATTTTGAATTCTAAGGTTACGTGCGTATAGGCTTTCCTGGAATCTCATAAATAAAGATTTTTTTGTGATTGCAGTATCAAACCTAAAAATGCTCCTTCAACCCTCCCAGATCAAGTTACGACAGAGAACAAAGATCAATCATGGATTTATACTTAATTTGACAGTGATACTAGATAAACAGGAGGGAACCAAGCTGTTCCAGCTTCTCCAGCGAGGAACGTTTCGCTGCTGATGCTGACATACGCCATATTTTAAGCCAAAAAAAGAAAAAAGTTACAGGATTCGTTAAAATAGAGAGACAACAGGAAATAAAATAATTTTCCCAATTCCTACATTCTCTTACGTAGAGTCAAATGCAGGAATTATGGGAGCTGGAGCGGGAGGAACGTTAGTGGATCGAATCCGGAAAAGGCCCGTATTATTCATCCTTGCTGTGTCTGCCCTCCTTTTTTATGTGACTCCTTTTTACTACTACAGATCCCCATATGTGGCATTTCCAATCATTTGCAAAAATGCCAGTTGCCAACAAGCTTCAACAGCCGGACTCGCCTTATCCTTGTGGTAAGCTTGAAAACAATGTTATAAAATGATTACGTAAATAAATACTTTTTCCAACTAAGCTCTCATACATTGTAACACAAATTTACCTAACAAGTAATTGTAAGGTTTAAAATCCCTATTGGGGGATTACTTTACAATACAGGAGTAGGCAATTAAAATATCTTTTTAATTCTTTAATATCCTCATCGTCCTTCAATCGTATTACCGCTAATTCAATTATGAACAATAAACCGCCGCTACTTGTGTCTAATTTAAATTGCTTAATAACTGAAACAATGTTTAATTCAAGATTAGTTCAAGCCGCAGTTGGAAAATTTGCCTCAAAGGAGATGAGTTACGTAATGAGGTTTACTTTGTATTTGTTTGAAAATCCCCGTAAATTATTGTATTTACCGTTGTTGCAAAACCTGCGTCTCATCTTTTTACACACTTATTTAATAGCTCACTTGAGCAATTTGAATAATAATAGCAGGAGTGCTGTATATCTCCTTGGGCTTTGCTACCTTAGCTATAATCTTTTTAGTAGGGTCATTCTATTGAACCTTAGTTTTCTAGCAACTGGTCTCTAAAATAGCATGAAATAGAGGTTACGAGAGAAGAAAAAATAAACACATGGCAAAGCCTTACTTTGGCTTATGCAATAAATATCTCTAGTAAACGTCAACAAATTATAAGAGCAAGTGTGGCTATCAAGGTATCCAAAAATATAATACAATAATGGCTCTTATAATATTAAATCCAATAATGCAGGGAATCATTATAAAAGGTACATAAGTCATGTAAAAACGGGAATAAGCATGTATATGTAAAGATATTTATGTAGTTTGAAATTACTTTGTAGACTCTTGAAGGATAATGTCATTATTTGCACTGTGAAACGTGCCTTTATCAAAGAATGGTACTAACCGTTCGGTTTTGTAAAAACTCCAATAGCTATCTGCCAGAGACTTTTCCTGATTTTGTGTGCGTGTTAAAATGGCTACTATACAACCACAGATTCATTTTGTGAAACTAAAGTAGTGTAGAGACGCCAACAAAGTTGCTATTTTTAGTTTTTTCCTATATTTTCTGATCTATTCTCTTTTTCAAAATACATTTTTGCGTTTGTCTATAACGAACGCGAGTATTTTTTCATATTGAGATATTGAAAGATGTGAACAAGAGAAAAGGTGAATTTTGTAGTGGAAGATGCAAAGTATGTGCTGATGAGGGAATCAAGAGGTTCGTGGGACTTGTATCTATGCAAATTTTAATAGCACTTAATCCAAGGGGATTCAGTTAATTTCGTTGTGAAGATGTAATCAACAAGGAAGGATGTCACGGGAAGAAGAAGGCCACGTGCAACACTCATATTTTATAATAATACACACCAATTGCATACTTATGATTGCTATTTACATGCAAAATCACAAAATATTAAGTATTGATGTGCATCTCGACAATCTTTTGTCATTTTGATTGCCAATTATTTCCTCTCAAACTCGTCATCGTCATGAAATTAAAAATGATGATGAATATTTGAATGCAAGGTAAACAGAACAACTATTTTTGTAAATGATTTAATAAACAAAATGAAAATAGAACTTTTATAAAAATCTATTTTTGTTAAAAAGTCCCGTAATAATTGTCCAAAGTCAAAATTCTGAAATTTATAAAAAAAACGTGCGTGTTTTGCTGGTCTGGAAGTTCAGTGGCATTGGAAAAGCAGTTTTCAATCTGATGCAAAAGGCAACGTGTTTTGGCAAATGTATGCCTTTTGGCTATGAATCATTGAGTGTTGTTGCGTGACACTGGCTTTGCATTTTTAATGGATGTGTGGAATACACGGATACATTCCATGTGGATCATTGCAAATACTTTTTGATAATTGAGAATATGTAATCCCAAGAGAAATTAATTTAATGATAATTTATCGTAGTAATCTGTGTATAATTTTCTATTACACTCCCTAATACACATGATCCCTGCAGGTTTATGTAAAAACCACTAGACTAATTAGAGACAGTGTGTTTTTGATGGCAATTTTTATTAGTTATGTATAAATGAAAGTTGTGTTTGAATAAGAACAAAGCTTATTGAAATAATTTGTATTTGAGCTGGATAAAAAGCTGTTTGAAATTTTAACAAAATCCTTCCGCCCACCTATCAATCCATCACACATTAGCAGAAAAAGCTCAAATGACCTGTTTTACTTTTTTGTCATGTTTGATAGGTTTTACTTCTGAAACAAAATCCTTGGAAACCGTCATGCATAAAGAGGGAAAATGAAATATAACACGAGGAATATAGATTTATTGATAAAATGACTTTACACTTTTTACAAATCCGTTTCCAGAAATAGACTTGGTCAAAACTCATTAAACTTTGTGGATTCTATGAAATCATTACGTAACACTTTTGACGTCTGAATTTTAAAACAAAAGTTATTAAAGGGCTTTTGAAAAGAAATTGCGCAATGCAAGTCATGCTCTATGATTTATTCCAACTGTTTTTAATACTTTTTTCCCTGATGGAAACATCTCTTACAAGGCTTGTCCATTCTCTTTGATGCCAAATGATGAAAATGATAAAGAGAACTTAGAAAACTTTTAAAAAGGGGTTTCTCCTGGAGTGGAAATCTAATCCATAACACTGTGAAATAAATTGAACCTTTGAGAGCTTTGTTCCATTACAAGTTGTAAAGGAAAAAGGTAATAATAATGCCTTCAATTTACGCTCCAAAAGTTCAACATAAAAGGATCCCTATATTAATAAATTATCCTTACTTGATTTGCTTTAAATTTGGGTTTAAAGCTAAGTTTTAAAAGCTTAAAATGAAATTAAATTTTTACAGGGAAGTGGAGAGTCACCCAGATCACGTGGTGTACACGGAAGGATGTAAAATCATGGATATGGACCCATTCCACAAATCAGTAAAAAAGTATTTAAAGAAAGGGAAGCCCGTCAAGTGTAGTCAAAGAATAGCGAGATTGGAAAACCAGGTAATAAAAGTTTGGAAAGATATTTTTACGTCAGGGAGCGGTATATATTTTAAAGTTTGATACAATCTATAAGTAAATATGTATGATTTGTAGAAAATCTCAATTGATGAAAATTTTGTAAAAAGCTGGAAAAGCAAAAAGCCAGATTGCTGTTATCGAGCCATACACAGAGTTCAACAGAAGCCGGACAAGTACAATAAAGATGCTGATTGGGAAGTAAAGTAAGTCTCTTGCTGTGCAATACAATCATAAATTGCTTACATGACATGTTTTCGTGATTTTAACCGAATTGCAATTTGCAATATGCTTTGAATCTACTGTCCTTTCCATTCCTTTAAACATCGGAAGCTTCCTGTGGCATCTTTCAAAGGGTTTATAACAAAATGCCAAGTTCGTACGGTAAAAGTCGTTTGGACTCAAAAAGCAATTAAAATTCTGTACATTTCTTTGTAAATTACGCATGACGTTCTCATTTCTACCCTAATTAAAATAATTTAACTATTTTGGTCATTTAGATTAATCTTTAAAATGATCTCGAAGATGCAATGACGATATATGTCAAGGATTCCCCACTATTTGCACCTGCTACATTGTCATTTCTCTTGTTGGCCATCTTTATTTTTAGCTTAAATGACGATAGTATCCGTCCAAATGTTAATTGTATTGGCTGTTTTCGTCTAATTAGCCTCGTGTGTCAATGATACGCAATTATTTTGCAAGTACTAATAGTTTTATTATGTAAAAGTGTCAGAAAGAAGATAACAAGTTTTGCTTGCTGATGTTATTTTTAGCAAAGAATGTTAACGGCCGCCTTTCATCGCAATTGCTTTTCTTTATCTCTTGTTAAAAACTAACGAATTCCAGATTGCTTTTAAGAAAATGAATCCATGCCCTTGAGCAGTAATTAGACAATGAGAAAAAACGTTCGAGAAAACTCTGACGCGTGAGATATTCTCCAAAAAGTAAAAAACGGTAAATACGAGACAATTTGTATTGATTTCATAATCTCAGGTATTCTTCATTAAATGAACTAGGAAACAATTTTAATTAACAAATTAAAGTATGATTTGAAAGATAAAAATTTTCATTTTGGTAAAGTTTAAAAAACGAACAATGAACAAAGAAAAAACTTTAAATTAGGATTCTACAGGGATGTCCAGGTCACGATTCACGAATCTGCATAATCATATAGTTCAAAGTAGCGATTTGATAACAATCAAGCAAACAACGATGCTTTATTTGTTGAAGGAAATCAAGTGGATTTGAATTATCTGTTTTTAACGTCCAAAAGATATTGGAGTGGCCTTCAAAGTTTGTTTAAATGGCAGTCCACGTCGCATTGTACATCGCATTGTGCTATTGTCATCTTGATCGTCATGATCATGCCTAAAAATTATCTGAAGATGCGCTAGTGTCACTGGTTATGGATGCCTCTATCGTTTGATGACGCCAGGTGTATTCATACGTCGTGTCATGCTTTTTATAACAAAGTCATGAAATTTAACTTTTAATCGTTGAAAACATTAAAAAATAGAAAAATACAAGATCTGACAAACTTTTGCAAAATATAAAAAACATATATTTATGTAATTACATTTGATGACACATTTATATTTGCAAGCATTTTTCTTACTAAATGCTTGTAATGATTAACAACTACACGTTAATTACATAAGATAATTCATCTTCTTTTGTTTTTCCTTCTTTATGTGCCACTTTCCCACTACACACCTGACGTTTTATTAATTAAGGGAAACAAATGTGCTTTTTTGTCCAAGCTTAATGAGAATTTATTACTAAAAAGTTTTGACGTTTCCTGAATTTTTTTCAGGTATGATAATACATGTCATCACATTCCACTCGGAAAAGAAGGGGCTTTTGTTAACGACTCGTTTGTAAAAGTAGAATGCAAAGGGTCTGGGAAGGTGAAAGGAAACGTGGAGTTCCATGGAACAGTTGTGCATCCTCGAAACCACACAAAAACAACTCAAACCAAAGCAGAGTACTGGGATAAAAGAAGAGCCAGTGGGTTTTCCAATCCTCCAAGCATTTTAGTAATAGGTGAGTCTCTATATAGCTTGCCTAAGTTGTGTAAATACAGAAATGTGGAGATCGCTGAACAGGAGATTTTCAAAGATTCAAAGGACATGGGAGTAAATGAGATCTCGATAATGAAATTATGATGCTGGAGGAGAAGAAGAAGATTGGAAAACATGAAAGATGTTTTATTTTCTCTGAAAAACAAACTCGTTTTTTTCTTTTACAGGAATCGACTCTATTTCGAGAATGCACATGATGCGCTCCCTCCCAAAAACCAGGGAGTTTATCCTTAAGAATGATTTTATTGAGTTGAAGGGCTACACAAAAGTGGGAGAAAATACCTTTCCAAACATCATGGTATGAGAAAAAAAGAAATCTTGTATTAGGCAGAAAATGATTTTGTTTGTGCTTGGATCATCAATTTATGGAATATTGGTTTTTGTTTTTGAAGGCTGGCTTTGGAGGGATGGAGTTGAATAACTACAGTTCTTGTTGGCCAAACAAAAACACAAAATTGGATGATTGTCCGTTTGTGTGGAAAAACTTTAGTGATTTCAATTACATAACGGCGTTCTTGGAAGATTCCCCCGGGATTGCGATATTCAACTATGTCAAGTACGGTTTTGTTTTGCCACCAGCGGATTACTACATGCGGCCGTTGACAGTGGCTATACACAAGTACCATGGATGGAATAGAAACTCCGGAAAGGCTTCCTGCATTAGTGGTGTTAATCCAACGGATTTCCAAGCCGGGTATATCAACCAAATTGTGAATACAATGGGGAAAAACTATCCGTATTTTCTCATGTCCTGGTTTACTTCAGTGGGGCATGATGATTTCAACGGGTTGAAGGTTTGTATAAAGCTAATCACTTAAAATATACAATACAAATTGTTTTATATCTAATTAACTAATTTTTAAAAAACTTGTTTTAAAGACTGTGGACAACACATTTGAAAAGTTATTTGCAAACGCGCTAAGTGCTTCAGGTGCCAATCCAGATAACACTTTTATTATTTTTATGAGTGACCATGGATACAGATTTGGAGACTTTCGGGAGACCTTTCTCGGTTTTTACGAGGAGAGCTTACCGTTTTTCTTTGTTCGGTTGCCACCGTCCTTGAAAGAAAGCCATCCCGATTGGTACACCAATCTTAAGAGGAACAGTCAACAACTTACTTCCCCTCTCGATCTTCATTCTACGCTTAAACAGATTTTGTATAATACAAAGGACATAATAGTGAATAACAAAACTGCCAGTGAATCAATTGATATTCAGCTTCTGGGTGAACCCAGTAACAATAACAGTAATAATAATGAATTAGTTAATTTATCTGAATACACGTTTGAAAATACGAGCTCCAGTGACCCCATAAATCAACAATTCCGATCCCGCTACTCCTTTTTCGAGTTTATCCCGGGAAACCGTACCTGTGAAAGTTCCTCAATCCCACAACGCTACTGTATGTGTGGAGTAACTCCAGTAATTACTAAATCTTCAGCATTATCTTCGCATTTAGGTGATATTGTTATTGCGCATATTAATTACTTGCTGCAGTCTGTGATAGAGTCGGGGAAATGTGCCACTTTGAAGTTTTCAAAGTTTTTGTATGGTAGGGAAGTGGGGCACGGTGAGATTTGGAATAATTTTAATAAACTAATTAATTACAAAGACTATCTTGTTGCGCTGGAGGCTACTCCCAGCAACGCTCATTTCGAAGCAAAGCTGAGGATTCTGCAGGACTCGACGACAAGGATTTTAGGGGATATTACGAGGATTAACAGTTACAAGGGACAAAGTGATTGTATAGCTGACTTTAAACTTAAGAGTTACTGTTTTTGTGGTAAAAATAAGGGAAAGGCTAAGGATGGTGGGAAAAGTAGCCCAAGTAAGACTACTGCCAGCACAACAAGCAAAAGGACCACTGCATCATCCACCTCCACTGTTACCTACAGCGGAAATCTAACGGAAAAAATTAATTCAACTGATAAAAGTCTGAACAATACAAGTACTACTTAAGGGAACAACTCAACTTCTATTTTGACAAAACTTTTACCAATTCTAAATAGTGCGTTAAATTTCACCCTGTTTACCTTTTTCAATGTGAAGCTTAAAAATTTACAAATCTTATTCACATTTTACCTAAAGAATACTTAAATGGACTATCTACATTTACACAAAATTGTGACCTCTTGTCATTATTATTATTTTCCTTCAGTAATTTTTGTTGCGTAGTAATACTTTGTAAATGCACTTTCTTTTGTTATGTATTTTATTTTGTTATTTTAGTTACTTTGATGATCTATGCCTCTTCCAATAGTTTCTTGGGATAGTTAAAATTTTATTTTTAAGAATGGTGCTAGTCTTTATTATCCGATGAGTATTACAAATTTACCATTCATAGTTACCATGTTTGTACTTATTGCATAATAAGTAATGATTGAGATTTTTTATTAAAAGTATAAATCAATTTACCCTTGTATTGTTCCATGAGTCATGCAATTATTTTCATACTTGTCAGAATTTGGCATCTCAGATAACTTGAATGAAGTTTGCATACAATAAAATATTATTTGTGTGGAGATTTTATTTTATTCATTAGTAAAAACCAGTCCTTTTGTAAAACACGTTGATTAAATATTTTAGAGTAGTTCGGTAGGATAGGAACATAACAAATTCAGTAGGACAACATCATCATTTTCTTAAAAATAACTAAATTATAACATAGTTTTCCATATCTACCAGCTTATATACTCTTTGGATGATTATTAACTTATCAAATTAACTTTCCAATTAAGGTATTTTTTCTAAACACCATTCCATTTCCGAGACAAAACAAAACTTTAAATATAACTCAAATTCTTATGTATCATTTGTCACTGTGAATGTGAACAATACCTTTTCCTAAGCAATTTACAACTTAAGCCAAACGAAACTCATTGGCTTTGTCTTAGGAATCTATGTTATTTTAGCTTACAAAAGATTCGTTGTGAATTGATAAGATAAATAGCTGCATTATTGTACATAAGCTGAGATAAATAACATTTAAATATGTTAATGTAGGTGCCGCTTATTTTAACAATTAATTTTAAAGCGTTTCGGTTGGCTTGTTTCTTGTTGTTGATAAAGGTTGGTTTTGAATCTACGCTATGATTAGTAAATATTGCATTGCTTTATACTTTCATTTTTCCACAGTTCCACACATTAAACAAAATTAGCGGCATTTTGATTTAATAATAATAAAATAATTATAATGAAATAAATGTCTTTTAAAGACTGATAATAATTAACAAACTTAAAAGTAAACAATACATTATGGTTTTGACTAAAATGATACATTTTATGATTGTGAATTAATGGGCTATAATTGTACGATAGATTAAGTATTTTTGGCAAAACACATTCTTAAAACCAAACACTGGATGGAGTTTGAGTTTACAACTCTTTAGTCCTCAAACAAACACTTCAATATTTACATATATACTATTAGAAATAGATTATTATAATGGTAATCTCAAAAAAGGAAGCTTTGCTCCTTGTACTTTTAAATTGGAGAATGTAGGTACTTTAATTAAAAATTAAATGACTCGTGCGTACAAATGACTTTTTATTTTAGAAAGATCTTCCTTCCCGTAGAATTCGTTAAAGCTTCTTCATTTCAACATTTCCCATATAGTCACTAACTAGATGTTTGTTTTGTTATGAAAAGTTTGAAATATAGAAGCTTAGTAGAACGAAAAGATAAATAGAGCGCAGAAAGAAGCAAGTTACAAAAATATACTTCTTGGTTGGAACACAATGTAGTAATGCCGCAGCTAGGTGCATTTTTTTTTGCGTCATCCACTTTATGAAGTGGTTGCGGCACCGCCTTCATCAACTTTAATGGATTCTTCGTTGAGTCCGTTTGGAGAATGAGGATCCCAGAAAGTAACACCACCGTGGACACGGAATCGGTAGAGGCATGTATGACGCATATTTCCATGATTTGCCAAAATCTTGAGTTCAACGATGGGATGTGGCCATGCTGACATATTCTAAATTAACAAAGTGAATGATTCAGAAGCATTAGATTATAATATTCTAGTTATTCATCTACAACAGATCAACTCTTATTGCTCCAAATAAAATACATTTAAGCCTTACCTTCACAGGAAAAAATTGAAGTGGTTCACCATTGTCTTGGTAAGTATAATTCCCAAAATCATGTGTCTCTGTTGTATCATGTTCTGACATCAGGCCCTGAAATATTTTATAATTGTGTTGATATTTAAAAACACACAAAATATAAGAATGCGATTTGATGCAACAAAATACAATACAAATAATCATCATTACAACTTTTCGTACTTACCAAAACCTGGAAGTGTTTTGGTGCTGAGTCGATACTGCCAGTGCGTGAGATTTCTTTTGGAATATGCTCTAAGGTAAATCCAGTAACTAATGCAGGAACTGCCAATTTGATTACTACATCCCCCACAGATCCTTCAAATGCCCAACATTCTCCAGGAACGACACCAGGCTGCAAACAATTTGAATTATCGGATAACTATAAATAATTTGCTTTTAAATAATAACCAAATCACATATGAATTAAACTTACCTGAATGATAGTTCGTGGTGTATTTGGTGGCGACCACAATCGAAATCCCAACAAAGTTATGACGCTATTACGCACGTCTGAACTTTTTGTGCAACGGGTGCTCAAAATTGATCCCCCAGCTGATTCCAAAGCCAGATCAGGAAGTCCTGTCTTGTCGGCATCATACTTTGCAATTGCGCGTTTAATCATTAATTCGATGTCTTCATTACTTGCACTCAAAATGGGAACACTGTCAGGGCAGTTACGTGTTTCACAAGAAGTAGCTACCATTTGTTGAATTTCTCTTGTCAGTATTGGAACAATCGCTGCCTTAAGAGTTTCCAGATCAACATCACGCATTCCACTTTGCTTGTTTTCATCCACTTTAACATTCAAGCTATCAAGCCGACTGGTAAGATCCCCAATTTCGTTCCTTAAGTTGTCTACGTTTGTACTGTCCACTGCCATATTAATAGCGTCCTCCATGGACTTAACTTCCTTGGAAAGTTCTGAATGACGAATTTCGATTTCTTTCACAATACGTGCCCAGTCATGTCGCTGCTCAAGTATTTTCATCAAAGGATCAATCATAAGCTGTAGGTTCATTTGTTTCCCGTCACTTGTTTCACCGATGTTGGTGGTGAGAACTTGTTGAATTATCTCTTCCATAGACTTTTCCTTGGTAGAGGCTTCCTTATACGCCAGCATAACAGCCTTCAAATCTTCTTGAAGTTTTAGTATTGTCGATTCATGAGAGTTAAGTCGTCGTTCGTGCTCGTTTATTTTACTAAGAAGGTCACTATTGGCATGCCCATGTTCTTCGGATTTACCCTCTAAGATAAGTATCTGATGCTTAAGATCGCTAACAGTTTTTTGTGTCAACTTCAGCTGTTCTAAAATTGCAAAAGTTTCTTCGTGGATAGCCAGCTTCAGATCGGGATATACTTTTATATCGGCACTTGATGGAGGGACAGGGATAGCTGGAGTGGGATTGTACGGATCTGGTTGTGAAGAAGGCTGTAATAATCAAATATCGTATTTTATTATATTATTTGTTTGTTTATTCTGCAAATTATGTAGAATTGAATAGAACTTTTTTTAAAGTTTACTACCTCTGGAGTTTTAACAATAGGCACGGGATATGAATATTCTGGAAGCTTTATCCTTCCAAAAACACTAATAAGGACACTTGAACCCCAGGAAAAGCTCGAAGCCATAAGCATCCCAAGTGGCTTCAGACCCGTTATGCAAGTATTATAAAACTTTAAAATCCAATCCAGTAAAACTGGTCCTGTTTTATGAAAAAAGATAAACTTCATACTACATACGAGATATAAATATAATTTGAAGCCTGCAAAAATTTGAAACTTACCAAAACACCAAAGAAAAATGAAGGCACCAATAAACACCAACAACGGAAAAAGATATTTCCGAAAGAGGGCGGAAACGATGTTCCAAATAGATTTAATTTTAGTCATCCAGTAACCCAAAGCCACATTCTCCTGAGAGCTCACCTCTTCATACTGAGAACCACTGCTTGACGAACCATCTTCTTGGATATAAACACTATTTTGCGAGTTATGTCTGGTAAAGAGCTGGGAAATTCTTTGGAACCATGTTGAATTTGAGACATTAATACGGCGGTCGTCAAAACTGTTTTCTTTGATTGCAGCACGGTGACGTAAATTGCTGACACTTTCTCCAAAATTATTTCTGAAATCTGAAGTGAGACCCCCGTTCATCCTGAACTCCTGTTCTTGTCGGGAAAAAGCAGCACCTTCACGTGCCCGCTCAACATGAAGACAATACTTTTCAAAGTAGAAGAAATACATTAGGGTGATATAAACACAATTGCAAGCCTTGGAGAGTAGCCATGATACAGCATCCGTTGCTTTCAAAATGACTGAGCGACTGCTTCCACCATCCTGACCATCCCCACTGTTGTCATAAAAATCTTCATCATCTGAGAATGCTTCGCTGGCAGCCCCAACAATTCGAAGAGCTCCATTTCCATTCAGAACGCAGTGTCCACCACTCTCGGCAATTGTCTGTTGCCTGTGGCGAACACTGGAAGAACTCGAGCTATGACTGTGAAGCGTAGAATTAATTCGGATTACGTTGTTCTCCGTTTCTTCGTGTACAATTTCTGGAATGAGATGCACGAATCTTTCTCCATTACTTCCAACTGGTGACCTTCCCTGATCCCTGCCAGATAAACCGTATGGATGAGGACCAGGAGAATCACGGTCACTCGGATCGACAATGACCTCTTGATTTCCAAAAGCTTTGACAGAACCCTGGCGCCGTCGCCCCATTGCACTACTCTTACTAGCAGCACTATGCTCGGAAATATCTGAATGTGTATGAGATCGAGTGGATCGCTTAAATGTACCTCGAGAGTTGACTTTTTTCTTTGGATTGTAGTCTCCATCCTTTGGATCATCCATTTCTTCATCGTCAGATGATATCATCCCCCTTCTAATTTGTTCAACTCCAAAGTGTTCTTCTGAAACTTCAAACCTTGCCTGTTCTGAAGTTATAGAAGGTCCCCTCTTCTTTACATAATTCCGCGTGCCAAATCTTGACATTTTGAACTTTCCAAACTAATTCTCAACCTCCAAAAACTCCTCCACTTCCTCCCCACTTAAAAGTTTAAAATAATAGTAAACTAAAGCAAATTATAACACACTTCAAAAGAAATTATAAATATTCTCTAGTAATGTTTACTAAAACCATTTAACTCTTTTCCTCTCCTACCAACCACCTTTGTTAACTACTCGCTAATTAACAAACTAAATTTAACTTTTAAATTTAATTCTCAATTAACTTAATCATTTTAAAATGTAAACAGTACACTCTCTTCGCCTCGGGACCTCTTTTTTGTGGGCCAAGTGCAGTGTAAATAGAAGGGGAAAAAGCATAAAAGGGATAACAAACAGAAGAAAAAAATTAAACCCTCTTTCCTCCCTCTTCCCCGCTGGATACTTTTGGGGCATTGCAAAACAAACTAATGCATACTTTCCAATGGAGCTTTGTTTTTGACGTTTTTTTATCTTGTCCATAGCGTCACTTTTTATATGAAAAATTTAAAGGTTTTGCATGGAATTGCGTAATCCAGCAGCGCAAAGCTAATGAGCTTTAGATAAAAATGAGCGCGATAAAAAACTGCGCGGAAAGAAAACCGCTAATTAAATGATGTCATCTCTATTTTTAAATCAGCCTTAAGCTCACAGTTTATTCTTCCAATGAGTTTTCCAACATTTTCACATACATTAGTACACTAATTAAATCCTTTATAAAATATATTTACATTTTTAACTATAATTTTCATTTAAATTTTTGTTTTATATAGATTAGAACTCTATTACACTTTATTTTAAATATTTCACATTGTTTAGCAAAGTAATTACAATCACAATTAATTTTAACGCAATCAATAACCACATAGTAATTTTTTCTGAAGATATTGGCTTAATTCGATGTATGAGATTTAAGCTTTGAATGAGATCTACACTTGACATATAGTTACGTGATTATCTGAAAAATCTTGGATAAACTACATTTTAAAGATATTAATTCTTATATTAGCATTTTTTATTTGTTTTCACATTCTAGTAGCATTCACAAGGCCAAACATTTTCCAAAGGTTTATATAAAATGTACGAAATTTTTTACCAACGCCATGCATTTCACAAATAACGATAAATTTTCGAACAAATTTTATTTTACCAATCAATTCATGTAAACATTGTACTATCCGGCATACAATTCCAATTTTCTTTGATTCACACAACTTTTATGTATTGTCAACTCAACTAATTTAAGTATAACTCTCCCAGAAAAATAATTTTCATAAGATTTTAAAAGTATTCTCCTGCGTTTTCAAGTAATTAAATTTTATTTCGTGTTTAAATCACTTGTCTAATTATACATATTTTTGATTGAAGCTATCACGCAACAGTGTTATCAAAACCAATGCGGCAAATCTTAATTTAATTATCGCACTTACGTTAAACAACACACAATTCAGAATTACTTTCTAGAACTAACAACAGGCTCCATTATCTTAATGTAATTTCAAATTAAATCCAATTAAAAAATATTATACATTTATATGAAATTGAGGATGATTTATGTAATACCTAAAACACATCAAATGGCGATTGCAAGTGCAGAAGCTAGGTACAAAGTCGTTCCGTGCTTTAGCTAAAGATTCAATTGTGAATTTCTTTAAATCAACAAACTTTTTACTCTATTTTTATAAATCTTTATAAATTAAAAAAGTAGAATCAAGATTAGAAAAAAACCGAACACATTTTTATTATATATACAAGGTTTCCTGTAAAGGAAGTAAATACAGATAAAATTAAATTCTTAATAACTTAATCACATGAATATCTCCGTGTTTAAGCTAGTACTAGAAATACGCAGATATACACATCACAATTTAGAAACTTTAAAATTACGTAATTCTGTATTAAATTGAGTTTTATAGCTAATTTGACCTTTCTTATTTAAGAGAA